>JAGFZM010000076.1:110613-123299 GCA_017657215.1 Limnothrissa miodon
CGCTGACACGCAACGTATGCAGAGTCTGCGTTGCGGGGCGACCCTGAAAGCATAGAGGCTGTGTGGCAAACGCAGGAGCGCTGACACGCAACGTATGCAGAGTTGTGGGGCAACGTGCGTAGCCCGGGCGTACGGCGTGCTGGTTGTTTGCAACGGGGAGGGCCGCAGAGATGTGTGTGTGTGTGTGTGTGGGGGTCGGCATCGTCGTACAGGCTATTTTGTTTTTAATAATAATATTTACTTTTTTCTTTTTCCACGCCCGTGAAGTGTGCGCACTCTGCCTCTTTTCAAGGGTTGGTTATGAATTAGTTCAGCAAGGTAGGGAACAGGCATTATCCATTTGTTACGTTTCGGGAACGAACGAAAGAGAATAATTAATTAATTTGCATTATAATATGATCAACACAAAAGGTTGTTTAAAAAGAAAGTTACAGCAAATGCCTGATTGGGTTTGTATGCTGTTGTGTCTTCTGTAGGAAGCTGAAGGAATTCTAGTTGGCTGAGATTTAAGGTGAACTTTTCAATGTAATTTAGACAAAAAATTAAAATCTTACCTGAGTACTTATTCCAATCAGTCACAGAATGACGCCCTGAACCATCCCATGAAGATAATTTGTCGCCACCTCGGGACATGGCAAGGCGGTCCCATGGCCCAGGCCTGTTACGAAATGCACAAGCCATGCACAAACAATTCATTAGAATGCTAATAAAGCTAAAAAGAAATGTTGTCAATATCATGATTAATTCATCCAGTGACCAAAAATAAATTTAACTTTGGCCAACAGTACATTCTATATGAAGAAAATTAATGTCTATTGACACTGTTCACACATCTTTTGAACCACAAGCTCTATACTTGTATAGCTGTATACATGTATAGCTGTGCAATTAGGGTTTGCTATCCAAAATATAAGCAGGTTAAAGTTTTGAAGAGGTGGAGAATGTACAGAATTCAGGCAATTTCACGGCTCGTTGTTCCTTGTGTTGTGGTTGCGAACAGAACTTTTGTAGAAGTTCACAGAAGTCCTTGTTTAAAATTGACTCAATACGATCGAGACAGCATTAAAAATTAAACAGGCCTAGGCAACATTTAGCTATTAATTTGCCTAATAAATGTATGTAATGGTCCTTACACCTACGTTATACAAGAAAACCAGAAGGCCAAACCTCTCAGGTTTTGCTCTTGTGCAATTTGCCTGTCAGTCAGAGGAGAAGTAACGGCCAGGGATGAGTTTCTCGAAAGCATACCAGCTAACGTGGTTAGCTACTAACATGTTGGAAACAATGAAACTGTTTCTCGAAATCATTGTCCAGACCATGATGGTGCAACTTACATGTTATGATGTATAGTTCATCGACACAGGTGTTTCTCGAAGCCATGGTCCCGGCAAGCATTTGTAAGATTGATCGCAAAGGTGTATAGTAGCAACTATGACTCTTGATCTGCCGTAGCAAGCTAGTATCTAGTGCTCTGATAGAGGGTGCTTAGAAATTGTGGTTCTCCTTCGAGTCGTGAGACATACAGACTTTAGTAATCAATGACATTGCACTGCGAAAGTTATGATAAGACTAGTGTGGGTTAATGTTTTACAGTCATGGCCAAAATTGTTGGCACCCCTATTCTTTTTTCAGAAAATCAAGCATTTCTCACAGAAAAGTATTTAATTATCATTTCTTTTGCTATACACATGTTTATTCTCATTATACATATTGGAAAAATACGTATGGACAAAATAAAAACTGGAGGAAAAAAAAGCAAATTAGCTATAATGTCACCCAAAACTCCAAAAATGGGCTGGACAAAAATACTGTCACTCTTACCTTAAAGCACCCATTTTCTGACCATCATAAATTGTTCTCTGAGCCTCAATGATAGCATATGCAAATTTGTGCGGCTGAAAGTGACCCAGGAGCACTGCTAGCGCGTTGTTTAAAAGGCCTATTTAAAAGAACGAACGAAAATATTCGTAATTCCCGCCTCCACTGGCAAATTCATGAAGCAACAGGGGATTGGACCAGAGACGTTTCAAAACGATCTTTGGTTGGACCATGCAAATGTAGGAGGTGTATCTTAGTGCTGCCGACGTCAAGAGCCACCTCGTTTCAAATTGGCCTTTTTCAGCCCGGTCATTTCTAGCTTGAAATTTACATGTAGAACGAGGCGGAAGATGACAGTTGAAGTTTTGCTATGGTCCATTGGATACCGTAAGCTACCTAAATTCAACAATAACAAGGTAAATGTGGTTTGACATTCTATGGGCAATTTACTGTTTGGAAAAAATAACTGAAATCAGTCACTTCCTAAAACCATCAAAAGGCTTCTTACACCTCTCAGGGTGTAAGCAATTTTAAGATATCTCCACAGGTGTTCAATCGGATTCAGATCTGGGCTCATTGCTGGCCACTTCTGCCAGAGGCAGCAAATTAACCCCAAAACAACATTGAACCTCCACCATTTTTGACTGTAGGTACTGTGTTCTTTTTTTCTAGGCCTCACTCCATTTTTGGTAAACCTTAGACTGATGTGTTTACCAAAAAGCTCCATCTTAGTCTCATCTGTCCACAAGACATTTTCTCAGGATTACTTAAGTAAATTTTGGCAAACTGTAGCCTTGCTGTTTTTTGTCTGTCAGCAGTAGGGTTATCAGGGATGTGATTGGACGAGGACAAAAAAGCAGAAAAATATGTAGACCCATAATGCGACCCATATATGCGGTGGTATGGCGCGGCAACAGCGCGGTGCGGGAACAGTGCCATTAGTAACCTCATTTTAACAATGTGCATATGAGCATATTTTAGCCAATAAACAAACTGCAGTAGCCTACACATGAACTTCTCACCAGTATACTGACATTGTTATTATGCAGCATCTATGAAACTTTCCTCCTAAATTTTAGTCCTTCATCATCAATGTTGACATTATTCTGTTGTCTTCGGTAAACCGCCTAAAACGGAGCAAGTTGTCAAGTTGTAGGCATAAAAGATTCCAGCGCTGTCCACCAGAAGGCAGTGTATGACTTAGTTACTATGGTTACATGAAAATCAAATTTAGCAGTTATAATAGCTCAGTGTTTGGTAGGCCTGTAAGATCTGTAGCCTATTTTGGTTAAAACGGTTTTAAAAAGATCCTGAATAATAGCCTACATGTGGGGAAGAGTATTGGAAGTGCATACCGGAATATTCCTAAACACATATGTTGTTATATTCTGGTTAGATCGACGTCGCCTACAAAGTTGTATCGTGCCATCATTCCATTTTAAACTGGAATATTCCCTGCATTTAAAATGAGTCAGGGTCAATAGACTATACACGGACTAAAGGTTTAGTATTTATGTGTCTGTTAAAAAAAAGATATTAAGTGTTGGAGTGAAGGTTAATGAGCAGAATACAACTGAAGACGGGACGCAATACGACCATGCAGTTCACATTCCAATAGAAATTCAAATAGAAGTGATCTAACATCACCTACAGAAGCACAGATGACCAAGAATAGCCTTACTAATGAGCTCGAGATTAACAAATAAAAAACCTGGAATGAGTTTAGAAGCAAACTTATTCAAATTATATTTGAATACTGACGTTCCGTGTCAAAGGCCTAGGTTCAGGCAGGCTTGGCATCATTAACATTTAGCAACAGAGACTACTTGATACAAGAGTAGGGCTGATACAAGCCCGCTGCATCCGTTCCAACAACTTTTAACACGGTTGCATTTTACTAGACTAAGGTCACATAAAGGTTACTTTCGCGTTATGCATTTTGGCCGGGTTTCCTTTTCATTACTGGTACAGCTGATTGTGCGCATGCCGCGTGGAATTGCCTATAAGTAATGTGGCCATGCCAGGCCAGGCCATGTCATGCCATGTGCACAACACCCAGGGAGATACAGTGCCATGGGTAGCAAACTTCTTGATAATGTTGCACACTGTGGACAAAGGCAGATCTCTGGAGATGGACTTTCGTTGGACTATTATTGATATTTTTCCACTGTTTTACTTCTCAGTTCTTCTCAGTTTTACTTCTCCTCACACAGTTCTCTTTTCCTCTTTCTGTTGTCTATAATTAGTATGGCACACACAGACACTGCAAAGACTAAGTGAACTTTTTCCTTTTTATCTGCTTTCAGGTGTAATTTTTTATATTCCCCACCCTTGGGACTTGCCCCAAATGAGTTTAAAGAAGCATCACATGCTTGAAACAATCTTATTTATCTACAATTTTGAAAAAGGTGCCAATAATTTTGTCCAGCCCATTTTTGGAGTTGTATGTAACAATGGCAAATTAGCTTCTTTTCTCCTGTTTTTGTTTTCAGTTTGGAAACTGCTTGTGGTGTGAATGGTTTACAGTGGGCCTTGGTGAGCCGCCCTCATTGAGGCAGTCAGGTTCGCGACTGATTATGATTTTTGGCTTTAGGGCTCTATTTAACATTTCCATCATTCTATGAAACGTAATAAAGGAATCTTTAAAAAATAGAAATAAAATATGTAATTGTAATACAGACGCAATCTGAGGTTTTGAACTAGAGAGCGCCTCGCGCATAGCTTACAAGCCCCTGTGCTCTAGTGTTAATTTCGTCAGACGAGACAAAATGTGGTCGTCAACGACCCTACTTCCCACGCCTAAGACAAGATGATGACGAGACCGCACCAATGTTCTAAAAATACTGACTAACACTGTTAATTTGCATTATTGTTGACGAATAAAAACAAGACTAAAATGTTTTGCACGAAATGAAAACTAAACAAAAACTCGCACCTCGTTTTCATCTACATAAGAGTCCCCCAAACCACATGTTGTGTTTGAGCCGGCAGTTTGTCAACGTCAAAGCACTAATTTACGTTGTGTTCCCTCGCCCCTCCAAATGCTACACAAAACTAACTGCAACTACTTGAGCAGAGCTGGGGAGCGGGAGGAAGAAATGACAAGACTTGGTCCCAACAAAATGCCTTGTGTTAACCGATAGAAATACATGTGGCTTCAAAAAAATTGTTGGGAAAAATACCACCAACTTTAGAAGGCATTTGACCCCCAGTCATCCAAACATGTAAGCCAACTGGCTCACAACACACCCAGTAGTAGATTAAGAAAGTCTATAGGAGCTATAGGAGCTACAGTCCATGGCCACTAGCATTACAGTACAGTTAGGCTTCTCTAACCGCCTCTCCCTAGCATCTATGCACGTAGGCAACACTCTTTTTTTTTTTTTGTTAAAGGTATAGTCCGGTTTTTTACACTTTGAGCCCCTTTCACAGGTTGTCTAAAATTCAATAAATTAGTTGACACAAATTTTGACGATTGCTCCTGTCTCCGCTATTTGGGAAATGCAGAATCAGCTCTGCCTTCTTTATTATCTAATATTATTGTTAACTGACTGCTAGTAACGCATTCTTAATAATGGATTATCGAAAACCTTATTACCATACCTCATTTTAAAGCGTTACCAAGAACTCAAGTCAGAATCAACCCATAGCACATAACCCCATAAACCTTCATACTAAATTTTGTGTCAACAGCTAACTTAATACCACCAAAACTCAATTTCAGTTTAATTTCGCTATGGCCCATTCAATTGCATTGTATCAATTATTTTGGTTCTTCTTCATACAGACAGTACTTGGTGGCCCCAAACAACTGGGCATGGGAATAGGTAGTTCCTATTTCCTATAATTTTTTACCGTCTCCGACTGTAAAAAAAACTCAATAGAATGTGGAAGAGAGATGTTAAGAGCAGCCCAGAAGAGAAAGAGGAAATGAGTAGAGATAAATGGGGTGAGAAAATGACTGCAAGTCAGACTCCACTAGGAGGGACATTATATACAGAGCTGTCTTACTTTTTGTCAACCCAGACTACTATTTCCAATCAATTTTAAATAATCTAGAATGTTTTTTGCATGATGCACACACTCTTGCTTTAGGAACCAAAGAAACAGAAAATGGAGAGCAAACCAAATGATGCACTCACTTTTGCTTTGGAAACAACAACAACAAAAAAATCTGAGTAAACCAACCGTTTAGCCTACCTTAAGCTCTCACAGTCACTGCTACACTCTTCTTGTGATCTGTCCAAGTCAAGAATTCCTTTGACTGTTGGAGTTTTAATACGAACTCCAGACCTATTGGCAAGATGAAGAAACATGAAAATTAAGCAATATTGATAAGAATGCTCTATTATTCCAAATATTAGATAAACTGAATAAACAGCGATTGCAGAAAAAAAAAAACCCGATGGCATTGATTGAACATATACTGATACAAATAGTAATAGTATACTGATACCTAATCATCATGATCATTTATGTTGATTGTGTTGCTGAGTATTCTTAGCTTTGTAGCTCTGCTATAAAAGCGGGAAATTAATAACAGCCAACAGAGTCAGCCAGACTCTGAATTTAATTACGGCTGAAACATGATCTGATGCAGAAAAACTAATAGCAAAGCAACATTTTCTTTAGGTCATGTCCTTCTTAGGTCATGACTTCAGTTTGTAATCGGCAGCAACAGAATTTAGAAAGGCAAATACTGTGTATCCCAACAACAACAAAACCCTAATGTTTTAATGGTTTAACAGTAATACCATTAAAGCTACATTAAAGTAACAGCTTGTAGAAAACACCAATATGTCTTTAAATTCTGGCTGCCAGTATTTTGAACCTTTTTTTTAATCCATTGTCTGGGTCACCTTCAGGCTAGAGTAGAGACTTAAAAAACATAAGCTTTCTAATTCATTCAACTACAGTGCTTTGATGGGAGATGGAAATGAAGAAACTAATTCCTATAATATAGCTATGTGTATGTATAAACTATTTTTTCATACTGTAAACTATTCATTTTATTTCATATATTCAAACCTCTCAGACCGCTCCCAGTTCATTAAACTCAAGTCCTTACAACCCTTCCCTGTCTATCTTCTCCATCTTCAGGAAACACCACATTCACTGTTACGCGGATGACACCCAGCTCTACATCTCCAGCAAACCCAACTCCATACTTCCACCCTCCTTCCTGACAGATTGCATTACAGAAATACAAACCTGGTTCACCTCAGTCTTGATGAGAATAACACAGAAATCCTTCTCATCAGCACCAAATCCACCATAAGTAAACTAAGTCCTTTTTCCATATCCATCAACAGCTCCTCTATCTCCCCCTCCCATCAGGTAGTCAGGGTGTCATCCTAGACAACACACTTTCTTTCACCTCCCACATCAAGAACAACACCCGGTCCGCTTACTTCCAGCTCATCCAACGCCTCCGCCCCTCACTCACCCCACACACCGCTCCTCCTTCACCCAACACCTCACTCTTCCTCTTTCCCGCCTCGTCACTATGGCGAGCAGAGTGGGACTCATCTGTTTGGAAAGGCCTTTTCACTCTGACCCCTCTCACACTCTGACCTCTCTCATTCTCTCTATACTACTCTATCCATCATTCCGTCCACTCTGATCTCACTGACCATTATCTTTATCTTCATTTTATGGAGATTATTATTATTATTATTTAGCATTAGGTAATCACAGCAATCAAATATTCCTACCTGGCTATGGCCAAGCTCATTTTGCAGAAGTTCTCTGTTCCAGACTGAGGCTCCAATTCGATGACCTCAGCCTTAGACCTCTTAGTGCTGGTACGATCAGATATGGAGGACACCCTTTTCATGCGCACCTGGGTACGTGGTCGAGATGCTTCTGATGGAGGGGTGGCAGCTGGCTCAGGTTCAATGAGGACGCATGGTGTAGGAAGGGCAGAGCTCAAAGTATGAGCCTTGCCTACAGGTAAGGTGTTAGTTATGGAAGACATACTTTGAGCTTCCTGACCAGTCCGACTTGGATCATAATAGCTAGCCATTGCTTGATTGATAATAGCCTGAGCACTGTCCATGGTGTTCGCATGATCTGAAGAAGCTTTTACTTTTACAAGTTGAATATTCCCTTTATGTTCTGGATGGCATTGAGACTTGACCTTTCTTGTGATCAAGGATTCTCTTTTCTTCCGAGGTTTTTTTGGTCCGGATACAGATGAAATAGTTTTTTTTTGAGTCTTTCTAACCTTTAAGTCTACCCCATTACTACCACAGTCTAACAACTGAGTGATGGCAACGGAACTTTGCACAGGCCTAATGTTTTTAGAAACAGAAGTTGACACAGGAACTACTGGGGAATTGGCAGACGTAGTTCCTGCGGCTGCCAATGTAGCAGAGAAAGCATTACTCTGAAGGAGGCTTGCGATTTGAGTGACACAGCTGTAGGAGGGAGAATTAGGACTTGGCAGCTGAAATGTATTGCTCTCAGGATTTTTGACAAAGATTTGCCCAAGACGATTGACGAGGAGTACATGTGGCGTAGGATCAACATTTGGCCCACCAACCTCTTTCACAGTCAAAATTGCATGACCAGGTAACGCTTGATTTAGAATTTGCTGCTGAGGCTCAATTGCTGATCGTGGGGTTGAAAAGTTTATAGAAATGGTCCGACCTAAAGTTGCTTCCTTCTGAACTCGACTGGAGTTATATCCATTTATGACAACAGGAGCTGAACCAGGTTGGGGAACTGAAAACATAGAGTGGCATGGAGTTGATCCCTGAGAAGTAACAGATGATGATGCAAGGAGGCCATGTGTGGCAGGATTCAGGATTTGTGAATTAGTGGAATAAACAACACTACAAGTTCCTAATGCCAGTTTTGGGGCTGGAATTGGTTTTAATTCTTGCTCTGATGTTTTTTCTAGAAGTGTATTGACCACACCTCCAATTGGAATAGACATTGCAGACAGATCACACTTCAGAGGGGCCTTTTGTGTGTTCCTAAAACTATCCAAAACAGGAAAATTTGGCTTTTCCTGACATTTATCTGCAGTACAGGAAGTGATGCTGGGAGGGGAGATGGGCTTACACAAAGTTAGAGAGTGGTCAACAGAACTACTCTGTAATCTATGAACTGAAGAATCTTCTGGAGAGACAGAACATGGCTGAATTAAGTCAGATACAGCTTTGTCCCCATCACTCAGATCATTTGAGAGGTGGCTGCCTGATATTTGGTGTGTATAAACAGAATAGCCATTCACAGATGAGACAAAGAGTCCATTATTTGGATCTAAATACATTTGTTTTGAACTTTCAGAATCTGGAGATTCTACTGAAACACCTTCTTGGACAGGGACTAACTCCGTAAAAGTGCAAGGGGAAGATGGCTTACACTTATCCATAATTAGTTTCTGCGTTTCTGCATTTGGATCTAAACTTGAACCTTGGTACTGGAGGGCGCTTTTATCCTTCAGATCCCCCAAGTTCATTTTAATGTTCTCCTGAGGAGACTCCATTAATGGAGATTTCGGTGGCAAGGGCAGAAAAGAGTGGACATAGTCTTGATGTGATGGAATAGTGTATGATTGCAAGTTCTCACAATTCAAGGAAGGATTAGTAAGAAATACATTCTCTTGTAAGCCTTTAGTTTTTTCCACAACAGACTCCTCTCGATTGTCTCCACTTCGGGGTTCACCCACAGTATCATTCTTTGACAAAGGCTTAGCTGAGGACTCTAGTTGGGAGTTTGAGACTGGAATTTCTATTTCTATACTCAGACCATTGTTTGTCTTAACTGCTTGGGGCAGAACATCATCTGACTGAACAGGATTTTGGATTTGACCAGTGCATTTAAGATTCTGACCATCCATATTTGTCATACAGTTGTCACTCTCTGTGCCATCATCCACACCATCAAGCTGAGGTATTGGCCTGAGAGATGGAGACAAAGGTGATTGGGTGTCTCTTTTTGTGTGCTGAGTAATGACAGTGCGGGTGAAGTCAAAATAGTTGTCCATTTCTTCATCAGATGACACATTACCCCAATTCTCTCTTGAAACAGCTGAAGTACAAGACACTGGGTGCTCTTTATCTTTATCTTCATCCAGGTCTCTGTCCCAGAAATCGTCTTGGTTCATCTCCCCCTCCACATCAATCTGAGCACTACAGTTCATAGCCACACCTTCATTTATTAAAGCTTCATCAATCTCAAGCTCTGCTTTTATTTCAGAGCCAACAGACAAATCTGTATCCACATGGAAAGGTATATAGTCAAATTCCTGACAATGGGCCACATGTCCATCGTGCTGCATACTTTTTGTCTCATGCAGTGATGAACTACTCTCAGCTGAGACATTTCCAAATGACAAAGAGAAAGGGTCGGTTTGACCTGAATCACGCAGTCTTGATCTTGAAGAATAGTAAATGGTTGAAGAAAGGGTGGTTGAGGGGCTATCCATAACACCTACCCATTGTGGCTGAGTGAGCAATCCAGAGGTAGAGTGAGGAAGCTTTGCTGGGATACGAGTGGCATTTCGGCTAACAGGGGATACAGATGAGGTAAGCAAGCTCTCTGCAGCAGCAAGTGGTACTAGCGAAGATATAGACTGTGATTTTGAGTGCATAGAACCGCCAGATCGAAGAGCTGTTATTTGCCGAGAGCCTGCAGTTTGGTAGCTGGGGTTGTGGCACCGAGGCCGAAGCGTTTCATCATAATCACTAGTAGTCAATATGTGGTGAGATTTTGACACAACTGCACCTAGAGGAAGAACATAAAAAAAATTAAATGATTTCTGGAGTAGTGCATTGTGGACCGACAATCTAACAAAGATTAGTCACCAAAAAAGTTTTTTTTTTTCTTTTGCAATATGTACCTGGAGATGGCAATGGCCTGGACATTCCTCCAGCAGGTCGTCTCATTTGGGGGACTTTGTGTTGAGTGCTCAGTACGGGTGTGGCAAGAGGGCAAACTTTGGGGTTGCTTTTAGTTTGAGGATTAGACAGAGGGACATCAATCCTTTGTGCTTCTATATAAAAATGAAATAATAAATGCTTACTACTATTTACTAAATATAACTATAGAGATGTTTAGATGTTTTCCATCAACATTGACATGGTTTAAAAATTAATCACACACAACAAATGTATTCATTTAAATAGAACATATATTTTTTCAAATAAATAGAATAAAATATGTCTGTTTAATAGGTCTTTATGAGGTCCTGTGAGCTTAATAGGTCATGTGGGACTTTTTAAGACTGTGTTACAATTAAGGTCACATTATACATTTTTTAATTTAAAAAGTCAAAGAAAACTTGTGAATACATGTCATGTAAGTTTTCAATGATTCAGTAACTGCCTGATAATATTAGACTTACGTTTTCGTAGCATACTAGCACCAAAAAATTGGTGGTCAATGAGAACAGTAGCTAGCTTAAAATGCTAAACTAACTGGAAAATGAAATCTCAGTCTGTGGATTTTTTTTGCCCTGGGAAGGACTGATAGCAATTGTTACTATGTTACAGCAAAGATGCTGGAGTTCTAGCAAAACAATCAAAAGGCCAGTCGGATACGGCAGTAATAATATATTTTCAATGCATTTTCACCTGAATTTAGACAGGGACTATGTGCTATTGTACAGTTGTCTCCCTGGTCTGGACACTCCTCGATAGGTTTCTCTTGGATTGGTGGTCTGACTTCCCAAATTCTGCATTTGTACTTGCAACGGTGATGAGGATTTTTGGTGCTCCAATACCATCTAGAGCATCTAAGTAAAAAAACAATCAATTTGAAATAAGAATGTTAAAGATAAAACAGCACCAACAAAATAGTTGTTCCACTATATGACTCATTATCAGTCAGGTACTTACTCATAACCCACAGGAAACAGTTTTCCTTTGTTTGATGAGAGCCCCGTCAGCTTACCAAGCTTGCCTATATGCAAAGAACCTAAACATGAAGAGTAAGTTAATGTTATAATCCTTACAATATGAACACTGCGTCACAAACTTTACGTGTGCATGTTCAAAAATGTCCTTTTTAATGTTATTGTGGATTCATTTACCCAACATCTCCCCATACATGCTAATACACACATACATTCATTGATCACATGCCAATACACACATTCATGACACTATCACAAAGAATTGCCACCAGTCCACTATGGAGCAATGGTTGCTAGGTTGTCACACCCAGGCAGACAGGATAAGTGAAGGAAATAGGAAGCCATTGTCTTTACAATCTAATACCGGCCTTGTTGAGTTTCTTAACTTTAACGGTAATACGGAAATTTGTATTTGTGATGAATTCCCTGATAGCCACCTTGGCACAAAGACTGCCTTCATTTTGGGTTGGTAACGCCCCTATTAGTAATCCCTTACTAATCCTTACTACTTCTAGGACTTTCCACTTTCTCCAAAACCCCATTTTAACCCCCCCCCCCACCCCCCCCCCCCCCCCCCCCCAACTCCCCATTTTTCCCATTCTTTCTAATGGAGAACCCCACCAACACCCCCCCAACAACTCCAACACGCACACACACTCATACAACACACAAGCATTTTTCCCATTACGGCGGAACGACAAGAGATATCAAAAAGATGAATGTAAGCACACCGATCGAGATCAGGCCTGACGTGTCAGAGTTGGAATGATGTCTCTAACTAGTCCTCAATTATAATAATATTTATAGTTTACATTCATATCCACAATACATGCTTTGTTATGTAATTAGTTCTTTATCATTTCACCGAAATATTTCCATGGTGGGGTCTGTGATCTGAAAGTAGATGTCCTTTCCTACATTCAAATTAACTTAACTAGGTTTACGTACGTACGTACATATGTTATATATATATATATATATATATATATATATATATATATAT
>JAGFZM010000076.1:123309-157972 GCA_017657215.1 Limnothrissa miodon
TATATATATATATATATATATATATATATATATATATATATTATATACACATACACTATATATAAATAAATAACACCCAATGCTCAAATGGCTCGAACTCTCACTAAGACTAAAAAACATGAAAATATATAGCATAGCTATATCCTTTCTCCACACACAAACTTTACATCACCTCATCCCCCTTCTATATGCTGCCTTCAGTCACAAACCTCCAGCCCGACCCACACCAATCCCTCCCCGACTGCACTTTATGCACTTTTTCTAGCACCTTTCAACCCCATTTTTATTTATTGTATTTTTAAAGTAACGTGACAGTAAACATCAGTAAAGTGACAAACTTGAATTCCTTTATGCTATTCCGGCTCTTTTTTATCACACACACACCAGTGCCACATGACACTTTTTTAAAATACCAAAAAAGCTTGACACTTCAGTGGTAGCAAAGGTCCTATACATGAAATTTAGCACTGAGAACAGCGCTGGTGCACATAAAACTTCTCATAACCTAGCTTTGTGCATTGTTCTCAAACATTTGTTTAAAAAAGCTATCAACGATGTTCTCAATGATCAATCACATTGGTTTCATTATAACAATGATATAAACCTACCTATCATTATGTTCACAGACTCAGGTTCCACTCCAGTGAGAAACTTTCTGCGGAGACTGATTCCCTCAAAGTCAACATAGACACGCCGAAGAACTTCGAAACCTTGCCCAGTGATCATCTATTAAATACAAATAATAACAAGTAATACATAACAAGGAAAAAAGAATAAAATACAAATTATTAATTAAAGGAGAGTTCAATATGGGTACGATAAACTGAGTCATAAATTTGTGAAAACCTAAACCAGCTCAGGGCATACCTTCCCACTGATGAGATCACGGTGCTTGTAGCAAAAAACTCTTTTATCATCTTGAAAAACACAGTTACGGCTGCGGGCACACATAAAGTGGTAGTTGCTCTGACAGGAAGTCAAACAGCAGCCTACTGTTGCTCCTGTTCTATTACAGCGCTCACATCTCTGGGGTTGGCATTGTGTCCAAGACAGAAAGAAGCAGACACACATATTGTACAATTTGTGTTTAGGGAAAGAAGGCATTATAAATTAGCAGATGTTATTACTGTTTGCAGAAAAATATTAAAATACACTTACCATGAGCCTTCCTCTGGCAACTGCACTATGGACATGCAACAGAGAGCCATTGTCCTCCTCAAAAACCTCTGCTGACCACATAGAGCAGTTTACATGGGCCCATTCATTCTGTCCAAGGTACAGTAACCTTCCAGCCTCCTAAAAAATGTGGATGTGAGTAAGAAAAGCTTGACCAGATGTGCTGTGTTAAAGCTGATTCATATCTTGCTTTTTTTGATTACACCACCAAAAAATCCAGTTGATAAAAGGAAATAAATATGTATTAGATGTTTGGAATACTATAGTTGAACTTGCGGTGAAGTGCATTAATTTACTACGGAAAGTTTATTGAGATACTTAATGTTGTTTTGGAAACTAGCTAGACTACAAGTAAACCAGCTCTCTAAGCACCGTTTGCAATAACATCACCACTGATGTGGCAATAGTTAGCAATAAATAGTAGACATACAGATAATTAAAAAAAAATTAGATCACCACTTAAAAAAGTTTATTTATTTCCACAATTTCATGTTAAACGTTAAACTTGCATAGATTATAGATTCAAAGCCCACATCTTAAACAATTTGAAGCATTTAGTTGTTTATTTGTACATAATCTGTATATCAATCCTAAGTACTTGATGGTAATCCCATTGCCGTAATCACTGCCTCAATGCAGTAACAGAAGTCCAGATTTCCTTGATGCTTGCCATCAGCACTTTTTAGTTTTTTGGTCTAGTTTAGTTTTTTGCTCCTCTTGATAATACCCAATAGATTTTCAATGGGGTTTAGGTATGGCCACTCAAGCACTGTCTATGAGATATTATTAAGTGTAAAATGAGGACCACCAGACCCAAAATCAAAGAAAAGTTGATCGCAAGCAAAGGGATTTACAACCAAGTATTGAAGATTGAAACATCATTTTGAAAGTACCATATATTGATTGATTTGATACGATCCGATATCTTTTCTGGAAAAACTGATAAGTAAATCGTGATGTCTTCAGAGTATTCTTTTTTGAATTCCAGTTTTCATGGGATTTATGTACAAATAAACAACTACATGCTTGAAATTGTTTAAGATGCGGGCCCTGAATCTATAATCAATGAACGTTCAATGTTTGAACTGGAATTATAGAAATAAAAAAAAATTCCATGATAGTCTAATTTTTTGTAAGGGGTCTATATATGAAATAGTAGGCAAAATTTTCCCTATCATAGAAGTTTTGTGGAATGCTTCAAAGTGTGGAACTGAGATTAATTGGTTAAGATAAATCAATAATGAATATCATCAAACAATCATCAAAAACCTATATTACATATGTGATTTTTTGCTTGTAATAGTACTTGGAATACTTACATTTGATTTTGAGTCACCATATTTTTGACAAAGTACACACTGTCTCTCATCCTCTTGGGACCAACCTGTATCCATGTCCGTTTTAGACAGCCTCTCTTTCATACCTGTAGTCATGCACCCAGACATTTACAAATAACAAATCAGGGTTTTCACATTTTGTTGGGCTTCTATAACTTAATTAATTGTAATGGACAATGGTCTTACACATAAAATTTCAACAGTAGTGTTTTACTGGTCCAATAACATGGATCTGGACCACACTATAGTATACGTGCAATGTAAACATTGGTGGAACAGTCAATAATAGTCAATACAGGTGTTAAAAGTAAAAATCTAGCTGATGGGTTATGAATGAGGGCCAGCATATTGAGTAAGTATAGTAATTAATGAGGTGAGGTACAAAACACTGATTTGATACAAACAACGGAGAAGTCAATTTTTTTGTCGTCGATTGACCTATTGTATAGTTGAATGGCTCTTAAATGATTTTCCCAGTCGGTCAGTTTTGCATGTTAGTGCTGAAAGTCACTGGCTGAACATGCTCCTCTGCTGTGCAATAGTGTTGTAAAGTGGATGCCCTTTATTGACCATAATGGTGAGCAGTTTCCAGAGTTCTTTCTATAACTGAGGTGAAGTTCCCTAGTTCAGCGCCCTCAGAGCTTTCCTTACCAGCCTAGTCAACCAGCATCCCTCCTCTTATAGTAGAAGCCATTGTCCTTTGCCTAGTTTTTGTGACTGGTCATTGACTGGCCCTTGATTGCTCCTTGACTGGTCCGTGGCGGCTTCATGACTGCTCCAAGCAGATAATGTATTCCCTCCCGACAACGTTGTCAATGCAACACAGCCTTTAATCGGCCAGTGTGAAAACCAGTTGCAATCCCTAATTTTTCCATGGGGAGGATGCAGTGTTTCTCAATGTATGGGCCACGGACCGGTACCGGACCGCAAGAAGATCACCGTCGGGCTGCGGGCCGACCTTGACTGCCTTCTTTTATTTTATAATTTTAAAACAACAGTCACTGTAAATCAGATTATGAAAAGCGATTCTGACTGGCTGGCTCTGCTATCAGTGTCTTTGCGTCACCTAAACCCTCCCTCCCACTTTTTACGTTCTAGAATGTTGAAAACTGTTCCCGCTGCAAATTCACAACATAAACCAGTGGTAAAAAGTATCACACTTTTACTCGCAATTACAACCCTTCATACATTAAATTCAGCTCCATTTCAAGTGATTATAAATGATGTTCTATTGATTTACAGGTAGTCAGTTAAGTTTTCAGATAGCTATTCTAAAGTTGGTTCTAATGTTAATAAACAATTTGTAAATAATCTAAAACATCTATAACCAGTTAAAAATCTGTCTGCGGAACCCTCACATGGCAACGGCCCTGCAAGGTGGTACGGTTCATGAAAAAAACCAAACCATTCGGTTCGCTTGTCACGGTTCGGAACGTGTGTGTGTGTGGTACGGTTCGAAAGTTCACGGCATGCACAATGTAGCCTTGTGCCTGTATGTGACCTCGTGCTCAAATATGTATTTTTATGCGCGAAATTAAATAGGCTGAGTTGTGGAGTGTAGGTGTTGCAGGTCATGTCACATGTAGAAATATCAAGTGGGAGAGAAATGGAAGCCTGCTCCGGAGTTGGAGGATGTGCATATGATGGCAGGAAACATAAAAATAGACAGAACTGCGACTATATGCAAGCATTGAGCAACACGCATTCTAGCTACCCTTCGCTAATAGCAACACTTCCAATTTATTAGTTCATCCAAGACGACATCCCAGTGTTTCGGTAGATAGCACATGGAGGAGCGAGTCTGTTAGGAACAAACTCTACTCTCCGCCGCATTTAAAGCAAGATGCCACCGATTTTCAATATTGAAATAACCTTACCCTAACTTAGACAAATTGATGCATACTGTCTTGTCTCCGTGCACTGAGTTGCTCTGGCATGCGATGCTACTTTGTTAGGATTTAGCTTAGCCTACTGTAGTTCTTTCAATAAAGTCCTAACGGGGAAGAAGGGACCGCACACATCCACGTCTATCTTATTTACGGAAAAAAACACGATAGTCATTTGTTGTCCGCTCATGTGAAACACAACGGCACTATATATGCTGTCTTTGCTTGTTATCACATCTCCACATAGATAGTCAGTGCAGGTAGGTCTCGACTCTTGGCAGAAAATGTGGACATAAACTGATATTCTTGCAAAAGAATATGAAAATAAAGTAAACCAAGGAATGTCGTTTAAAACAATGCAGTGTGTTTGCTTTGCAACATTTTATATCGATCATTTTATGTGTTTAACATATTTCAGTAGCACTTTAAGTTTAAACAAAAAATCCAACCATATGTATCCAAATACAGCACTTTAATTTAAAATTTAAAAAGTATTCTCACTCTCAGGTAATAGAAGCATTGCTGTCGTTTTGTGTTGAGCTAGTTGAATTTGTTTCACTTTTTGTTTATGGCTTTTGCTACTGTTATGACGTTGTTATAAGTAATTATGTTAAATTAATTCTGACTTAAGTCAGAGCTGTAAGATTTAAGCTCTGTAAAACTTTGTGGGTTAAAAGTCAAAGAAGTTCCTGTAGATGGCAATACACATTGTGCTTTTTGCCAAATAAATGAAAAGCATGTTGAAATCAATGTGCTCCTCCTTATCAAGAAAAAAAAAAGAACCATATTACACCGAAAACAGTCAGTCACTCTCAAACTATGATCCAAACCGAATTGTGGGTTTTGTGAACCGTTAATAAAACCCTTAATAATAATTTTTTAAAAAATAATTTAGTGTTTCCTAGCTGGCTTATACATGAAGATTATGCCTATTAGAAGGTTAAAGTTAATTTGGGTAATTTCAGGTTCACCTATTTTGCAGTGTCTAAATTGTAGCCTAGGTCAATTTGCCAGTAATATTAACATAATTGGCATAGTCATAGTGTGAGGATGAAAGGATCAAGGATTACATGAATTATCCATTAACATAATGGCTGAGGCAATGTGTGATGTATTAGGGTCACATTATTAAGGTCACAGGGTCTAGTTCAAAGGTTGCCCTGATATTGATGGGCAACTAAGATCATATGGTCCAGTTGAGAGCTGCCCAGGTGCAGAGTGGCAGCCAAATCTCTCGGGAAGGGATCTCAAAGCAGAATGGCAGATTGCGATGCTCAAGATGTGTGTAGATGGCCTTCTTTACTCCTCTCTCATACCATTTCTCTTCCTTGTCTAAGATGTGCATATCCTTGTCCTCAAAGGAGTGTCCCTTCTCTTTTAGGTGTAGATGTACTGCTGAATGCTGACCTGATGATGTAGGTCTCCTGTGTTGCGCCATGCGTTTGTGGAGTGGTCATTTAGTTTTTCCAATGTACAGATCTGGGCATAGATCTTCATTGCATTGTATGGCATAGATCATATTGTTGAGGTTGTGCCTAGGAGTTTTGTCCTTAGGGAGGACCCGTCTCTGTCTTAGGGTGTACCCTGGTTTGAAGTAGACTGGGATGTTCAAGATTCTTCACCATGTGTTTTCTTGTGTCACTCTTCTTTTTGTTGGATTGTGCCTTGGTTCTACTCCCATTCCTATATCCTGTTTTGATGAAGGCCCAGTTGGGATATCCACAGGTTTTCAGTGCCTGTTTGATATGCGAGCGTTACTTTTCTTTCCCCTCTGTTTTTGATGGAATGTTGTGTTGCTGTATATTGTAAGGTCCTAATGACACTCAGTTTGTGTTCCAATAGATAGTGAGAGTCAAATAGTAGGTATTGATTTGTGTGTGTTTCCTGTATACCACCTGAGACAAGGCTTCCATTCATTGAACTTGATGTAGCTGTTCTCTGAGTTGATATGTTCTACTTCTTTGCTTTTCATTTTGCACCAAGGGTCTCTACATATGTGAACCAATGGCTAGGTGTTGTTCCTTTGAAGGAGGCCATCACTTGGTTCTCCACCTCTTCCATAGAGGTTGGCCTCAATGGGTGACACTGGTGAACCCATAGCACAGCCATGTTTCTGTCTGTAGAACTCCCCCTTGTATTTGAAATGGTGGTCATGAGGCAGTTCCAACAGGATGCAGATCCGGCCTGTGGAAAGGCTGGTTCTAGTGTGCAGGGATTTGTCCACTTGTAAACTGTTTCTCACTGCTTCAGTTGTGGGGATGCAGGTGAATAGGGATGTGACATCATAAGATACCATGGCCTCATCCGGATCTAACTTCAGTTCTCTGATCTTGTCCATAGAATTCTGGACGTGGTATAGGGTATTGCCTACCAAAAGTGGCAGAATAGTAGAAAGCTTTCTGGATGGAAAGTGAAACGTCTTCAAGCTCAAAAAGAAGTCCAGTTGCCTTAACTGAACACTACAACAACCACAACCTGGATGAATAAGAATCTTCACAGACAAGGACTCAAAAAATCATATGAACTTTAACTAAACCTGACATTCTGAAGGGGGATGGGGAGGTGCAGGTGAATTTCTTTTCCCATTGGTCTGAAAACCTGATCTAAGCCATCTAGGTCTACTCGACACCAAATTTGTTTTTTAAAATGTACAATTTTTTTTTTTACAAATTGTACCACCAACCAGAGGTCAAATATCAACATATTTATGGTATGTGGACTTAAGTCCATATCCAAACTTTGAAGTTGCAATGCCCCCAAATAATCAATAGAACATGCAAAAATATTGGAGATTAAACACCGTTACCTAAACTGTGGTCAAGAATATTTACCTTTTGACTTCAGTCTGGCAACTCTGTAGATTTTTCTGTTAACTTTACTGTTGATGTTATATGTGAGTGGAGTAGTGACGTTGGATGACTTCTCCATGTTTAGAGAGTTGTTGCCATCTAGGAATGCCTGGTCTACCAATGTCCGTTGTTTATCCCCTTCACACCACTGAGCATACACATGCTCAGTCGTTGGAGGCACTACTGCATGTGAAAGTATGCCACTACAACACAGAATGAAAGGGAGTTTTTTTTTTACCATGAAAGAAGGCTCCATTTCATCTTAATTTAAAGCAAATATCTGACTAAATCAGTAAACACAAGACAACGGTAACTAATACCACATATAAAAACAAATTATTCTACAAGTTGATACACAAATTTCTCTCTTCAAAATTCACACATTGAGTAATTTTATGATCAAAGCATATTGTTCAAAATAATCTCATCCTACTTCTGTTCCAGCTCCATCCTTCCAGGAGGTGCTACAAGAGCCTCCAGACAAACCAGCAGGCTTGGGAACAGTTTTTTTTTTACATATATATATATATATATATATACATATACTGTTCATATCAGATATACATAATTCCTTATATATTATTATCTACACTGATTCGTTGGTACAGTAAAATATATACACACACACACACACACACACACACACACATATCTGTATGTTACTATAGCACATATATAAAAGTATTCTCTGCATATTCTGTATATTACTATATTGGCATATTGACATTGGTTGCCCTTTGAAAAGATGGCATAGGCCATCACAAGCAGCAAAAATAACTTGTAAAAAATTGTAGGGCCAACATCATACTGAAAACCCTTTTGGAACCTCTGCCTGAAGACTATAATTGATTGCAGATGTTGAAGAAGTGTTCACAAATTTTCGGATGCATTTGGGAATGGTGAACACTATGAGCTACGATCGGTTACGGTCAAAAATGCAGATAAATGCCTTTTTATGCTTAAATTATTAAAAAGTCAGTGAGAATGTTTACCTATTATGTTTTAAAAAGCTGTCCTTCAAAGCAAATCTCACTAACTGTGGTTGAGTTGGTTTGAGGCATGGAAGACAGACACAAAGAGGGCCGTAGAATGCATGGAACTGTGGATTAGGAATACTGTACTAGTTTTCTGGTGTTGGTGTAGTCAAGTGGGTTAGACATGAGAGAGACTAACAAGGTCAACAATGAAGAGGTTCGAACCAGGGAACTGTGATTTAGGAGCACACTTATCAGTTTCCTTGTTCCTGTTAAAGGCAACATAAGGAAGAGAACATTTCATTGCCAATGTCGCACATTTTCCCTACATGATTCATAATGCAACTTTATCTCTAAAACTATAGCATATGGTCTGTTTAACGGCTTAGAACCTGGATGTTTTAAATTCATTTAAAGTGCCCATAGAATGTCAATTTAGGCCACACCAATAAAAATAGTTGGTTCTCGGATTCGCCGCTTGAAAAAAATGCAAAATGAAAATAAAAAATAAAATTGAATTCGAACTCACACGAACATAAAAAACACCATGGCTGAAAACGGCATGCTGCGTTCACGTAACATCAAATCGCGCCTTTCACTTCAGAGAGAGCAAGAGACAAGACACATGATATGAGGAAAGATGCCAGTGGAAGGGGATCCTGCTAGGCCAGTGTTTGCAATTATTAGAATATTTGATCAGAAGAGAAGAACATTTGACAAGTGCATTGAAATTAAAGAGGATGAGAACTTTGTGCAGTTGTAGCCTACTCACGGTGCTAATTTACCTTCAGAGGATTTTTTAAATTTTTATTTTGTGCACTTGCTCCATATATATGCCTTTATAGATAGGACAGTGGAGAGACACAGGAAGTGAATGGGAGAGAGCAGGGATGGGATCCGGAAAGGACCACGAAGCGGGAATCGAACCCGGTACGTTGCACCACAGCTGGGGCCTTGCTCCATATTTTTCCTGAAAACATCCGAGAGCCAACTAATTTTATTGGTGTGGCCCTACCATGTTATTGAATGTTGAATTTAGGTAGCTTATGGTATCCAATGCACCATAGCAAAACTTAAACCGCCGTCTTCCGCCTCGTTCTACACGTAAATTTCAAGCTAGAAATGGCCAGGCTGAAACAGGCTAATCTGAAACGAAGTGGCTCTTGATGTCGGCAGCACTAAGATACACCTCCTATATTTGCATGGTCCAACCAAAGGAAACGTCTCTGAAAACATCTCTGGTTGAATCCCATGATGCTTTATGAATTTGCCAGAGGAGGCGGGAATCACGAATATTTTCGTTCTAAGCCTTTTAAATGAGCTAGCAGTGCTCCTCGGTCACTTTCAGCCACACAAATTTGCATACGCTATTATTGAGGCTCAAAGTACAATTTGTGAAGGTCAAAAAATGTGTTCTATGGGATCTTTAAATGAAAACATGCCATTTTGATTGGGAAAATGCTCAGTAGGCTTCCAAAACAAGTGATTTTGCTGTCTGAACCTGCTGATTAGGCTAGCCTGCTAGGCTACTCTGACTAAGATGCACTAATGTTCGCATGTTAAAGGGATAGTTCGGTTTTTAACACATTCAGCCCCTTTCGCAGGTTGTCTAAAATGTGGTTGACACCAAAATCTTGATGATTGCTCCTGTCTCGGCTATTTGGAAAATATAGAATCGCCTCTGCCTGCCTTTAAAATGGCTAGCAATGGGCATTTGTTGTTTCTACCCTTTAAACACTGGTTTGAAAAAAGTGTTTGAAAATCATTCCCCACACAACTCGCTCTTCCTCAATCTTGATGGACTCTCTCACCCCGGCGCCAGTCAAATCACATATCATAAGGTAGGCTAAGTAGTGGTTTAATTTACTTTTGGCTTTCTAGCAAATTTCCAATGTATTATCTAGGGACTCGTTAATTAATGTTTGACATTTGTTTGTCTAACGTCTGCAAACTTTCTTCATTTACATAATGTTAACCTTTGGTGGTTTGAGCTTCTCCTCAAATGCAACATGTCGATAAATTAATTGAGATCTTCCTCAAATCAAGCTCTGCATTGCTTCTAGACCATTTCTATAATGGTTCATTTCACATCCGGTTTAATATCAAATCTAGTCCAGTTTCCTTTGAGGAGACTGAAAATGTAAGAATCTACTACTACTACTTAATACAAAAAAAAAAACAAGATTTAAAATCCTTTTAGTTGCAAACGGTGGTGATTTGGCTTAATATTAAAATGTTTGTGCTTTTTCTCTTTCTTGCTGGAGAGAACTTGACTGGTAGAAAAACAAAGAAGCCTGCTCTTCCAGCCTGTAACGTTATGCTAACAGAGGCTAATCAGCCTCTTACTGTATCAGCACTCATAAATGTTGAAAAGAAATAGCCTAGTATTTCTTTTTTTTTTTTTTTTGATTATCTTTCTTTTGACAATACATTTTCTGAACGTACATTTCATGCATCTTCATTATAATTAAAGTACAGCCTATAACACAAGTCCAACCTAAATAAACAATGTCGAGTGAAGGGGGAGGGGGCTGGACTATTGTTTTCATATTGCTTTAATTTTGGCCCATGGACACTTTCGACAAATGGCGGATGTTGATATGTAGGCTAGCAATGCGCAAAAGATCACCTTGGGACATCTCCCCTACGGTGGCTAGACGTAGTGTGATGTATACTATGGAAGTACTAGGTATTTTTTGCAATTAAAATGACCTGTTTTGTTTTAAATGCAAATGAAACATCCAGATTCGAGGCCTAAACAGACAGTAATCTGACAGGGGTAGGCGGTCACAAAAGCTGCAAAACAGGGCTTCCTACTGGCAACTGAAAAAATTTTGTGTTCATGTTTTAAGCATTTTGATTGGTTTAATAAGATTGGGGATTGACATTTTAATACCATAATTGGGAAGGCTGATATCATGATGTTTCAGGGCAAGCCTGGAACACAGGGAAATCCCTCGTTGAAACAACAGGGTAGACTAAGCGAAAGTTGCATTTAATTTGGATAATCTTTTGTAGGCCTACGACTGCATCTCAACAGTGAGACGTTGACAAAAAAAGACATATATCTGCATATTTAACCGTAACAAATCATCTCATAAAAACGCAAATTGTTTTTAAATTCTGCAATCGATTGTAGTCATCGGGCAGAGGTTCTTTTCACGATTATGATGGCCCTACAATATTTTGATCATTCTTTTTGCAACCGGAATTGTTTCAATAAGTTGTCTCAATATGCTCGTTCCGCTGTGCTAACTTTCCAATATACAGTAGTCTGGGTTACAGCTCTTGTTAAAGGAGAAGGCTTTGGCTAAAACGGTGTAAAATGCGGAATGCTGGGGGTGACCAGAGGTCGGTATTGGATATATGTTTGTACTCGGTAACATCTTTCAACAGCCTAGGTCAAAATCACACCGGCCTTCTCCTTTAAGAGACAGAGCAGTATGAAGTCAGTTGTACTGACAACATTGGGGCTGCCAAATAATGTGAATCTGTGTATAATGTGTATCTAATACCTATACATCAGTAGCTCTGGGTTGATGGGAAAAGCATAACCTTTACAAGAATGAACTCACAAGGGAAGATGTTTGGTGCGTTTTTCCCAAACTTTAGGGTCCTGGCTGTTGAACCATATAAAAACCTCCTCCATCAGCTAAAAATAATTACCAAAAAAAAAAAAAAAAAAAACGTTGTTAGTGTATACAAGTTAATCAGGTCATCATAACACAAATGTTCTAAAGCTCATTTATCTCTCAAAACAATAAAATACACCAAAATATGGTTTACTAATAAACAACATTTTTGTAGTTTCTTGAAAATCTTGAAAGAGCCATTTTCAAATTGCTGGTAACGTAACATTCCCTTTTAACCATTTCGTGCAATTTCTAAATTATCTTCAATCATGATTTTGACTTCAGTAGTATCAAACAAACAAAAAAATCTGAACACCGTGCATGTTTATCGTTTTTTGCATTTTTGTATGGCTACTACAATAGGATTTTTTTCAGTCAGATCTACATAGGGAAGGGGATTCTAAGTGGCTGAGTCAGGGCAATGTATATGATTACATATTACATAAACTAATTGGTTAGTACATTATATCAGTAATCTGTTGAGGAAATTAATTTACCATTTTTAGATACAGGACTCACATGTGGTTTGTACAGTACATTTTTTTCTGAATGCCGTAGATACACACACAATCAGATACATCAGTGAATAAATAGTGAATTTTCATGGTTCACATCTGCATACTAAACTATTGCACCAATAGTAGACAACAAAAATGCATTTGATTTTAAATTGAAAAAATGATCAAACGTTACTGATTTCCAATAACATTTGGCTTGCTACTTTGTTGCCATGAATCTGCTGCTAAGACAAGATACATAAAACTGACCTTCAAATAGTAAGATCGGGCTAACGCAGTGGGTCTCTGATCTTCTGGCACAGATTCTTCTTCCTCCATCTGCTGGCAAATCACTTGCACAACATCCTCGTGGAAGGATTTCTGGAGGAAGTCATGACAACATGCAAAATCATTTTATATTGTATTGCATATCTGGGTAAATCTCACCCACTCGATATATAAGTGATTTCAATTTTGGCTGGACACAGACGTTCTGGCACACAGCTGTAGCAGGTTGCTAAGCAAACATTTTAAAGAATCTAAAGAATCTTAGGGTGATATAGATGAGGGCAACGTCACGTCACAAATGTTATCCTCACGCTCATTTTCGGGGTAAAAAATCTGGACAGTTAACTGCTAGTGAATGGAGGTCGTCAATGTGCTAAAAATTTGCTTGCAATAAAGCTGTGAGATGCGCAACTCTTCATTTTACAAACGGTATAGATTCTATGCTAGAGTGGGATAATTGACATTAGGTTTATGTGCTATTTGTTGTTGAAAGGCAAGCGAGAGGGAGTCAGGTTTATGTGCTAGGCTACTTGTTCACAAGCAAGAGTCAGGGGATGCCGCAACACAAAAAGTAACACTGTAAAAAGAGATCCAGACGAAACTAACAGTTGTAACCTTTTAAGTAAAACTTAACCATGAGCACAACAGGTTAGAAAAAAACTAACGCTGCCATTCCTGTACGGTATTTTACCTACATAGCATAGTTAGATAGCCTAATGTTAACGAATGTTAGTCCTGACGTTGATATACAAACTGCTTACTGAAACTAAACACAAAAAAAATGTATTCAATAGGAAGAACTGAGTATTAAGTAAACTAAATATTAGTTTGCTCTGAGGCTACAAGCCAGAGTAGCCTACCATGTAACGTAAATGGAGAGCAATTGTGGTAGGGTCAGGGGGGGTAAAAAAAACAACAACAAAAAAAAAAACGGTCAAGTGTGTCAAGTTAAACAGACCCACTCTAAAAAGCACCCAAAGAGTTAGTCAAATATATATTTCTAGAACATTAATGTTAAAGATTTCATAATAAGGAAGACTGTGTGCCTGACCAAATTAATTATCATTATAAAGGTGTCATGACAATGCAAGGGAAAAAAAACTAGTAGAATTATTAATGTTAATGTCAACCACCACTAACCAATTTAACACTTGTCTGTGTATTTAGCTTAAAATCAACTGACCGTAACAAAATGCCTTCTTATTATTTTAATGCTCGAAATAACTTTGACAAGGGTAAAACTTTCAAAAGATCCTTAAACCCCTTATGTGTAAGTTTCATTTTTTTTCGTATGAGAATTTCTCCCATCTATCGGCAAATAAAATGTATTAGCCCTCCCCTTTCCACGGTCCTCATTTCCCACGGTTCTCATTTTGAAAATGGCGGCGCAAAATGGATACTCTCATTTGGTACCCAGCCACATCTATTTATAAATGGAAATTACCAAGTTTACCGGAACACTACAATTTATTCATGGAGGTAATTACCATCGTTTTACATTATATTTTTTAAATAAAAATTATATTTTTAATAAAAGACGAAGATAAATAGAAGATAAATCGTACACATAGAGGCTTTAATTAAACATACTGTAACACTTTATTTTAAGGGTACACTGTTACAGTGTATCTACCTAATTAGGTACAGTGGTACAACCAGTGTAACAACATGTTATGCCATGTACTAGTGTTTTACTTACATCATGTATTTTTGTGTATCTACATAATGTTGTTACAGTGTAATATGAAGTTTTTTTTATAGCATTTTGCCAAAGTGCTGAATTCTTCAAGGAAGGTACTAGACTGGCCTCAGGCCATTAATGCTTAGGACACCTTGATGTTTAGCAACCAATTGAGGGTGCTGAGCTCAAGGGGAAGTGGCATAACTGTGGTATACAAACCAGTTCCAGTCAAAGGTCTTCATTATCTACATTCATATGACATGTATGTTATGACATGTCTTGGAACATGTTGGCTGTTACAACATAGTACATGTAACAGCTGTGTCGGTACATCCTTGTAACTCTTTGCTACAGTGGAATAAATCCATTAAAATAAAGTGTACCAGATGTGTACCTACATTCATATGACATGTATGCTTTGATGTCAGTGTCTTGCAACATGTGGGCTGTTACAACATAGTACATGTAACAGCTGTGTTGGTACATCCTTGTTACTCTTTGATACAGTTGAATAAACCAATTAAAATAAAGGGTTTACACATACATCGACTATACATCTAGGAAATTAAACGTTTTGCTTTAGGGAAAAGTACTTCTATGAACAACTTTAGCTCATGAGGTCATGAGTACCAATGGAAATCTTTTTTTAACCATTTATAAATGGTTCACAAACTTTCAAGGTAAACATAAGACAAGAACGTGCAAAAACATGCAAAAACATTAGCGGAATTCGGGTGTAATAGGAAGTAATTCCCCTTCATCTCTGCATTTTTTTTTATTGTGGCCTTAATTTTGGCCCAACACAGCAGTTACATGTACTATGTTGTAACAGCCCACATGTTCCAAGATACTGACGTCAAACCATATATGTCATATGAATGTAGATAATGAAGACCTTTGACTGGAACAGGTTTGTATACCAAAGTTATGCCACTTCCCCTTGAGCTCGGCACCCTCAATTGGTTGCTAAACATCAAGGTGTCCTGAGCATTGATTCATCTGCTCCAGTATTAGGATGTTTTGAGCCTGAGGCCAGTCTAGTACCTTCCTTGAAGAATTCAGCACTTTGGCAAAGTACTATAAAAAAAACTTCATATTACAATGTAACAACATTATGTAGATAAAAAAAACACATGAAGTACAACACTAGTTCATGACATAACATGTTGTTACACTGGTTGTACCACTGTACATAATTAGGTAGATACACTGTAAGAGTGTAGCCTTAAAATAAAGTGTTACCAAACATACACATGGGATGTGTGTGTAATATTGCATAAGACAAATTATTGTCTTTTAATTAGGGGTGGGCAATATAGACGATATATACCGTATGCAATATGAATTTGGCCAATGATAAGAGATTTTGGGTCATATCGGCATACCGTGATGGGCTCATTGCGTTTCCACAACCATGTGAAAAAATGTTGACCTGTAGCTTCACCTTATTATTATTCACCTTATATACATTCTTACAACGAAACTGTGTAAGAGCCAATAAATTGAACAGCTTCTGCCTGACACAAATGCAGCTTACCAGTTTACTTCTGTGTGAATTTGAGAGTCCAATATAACCTCCGAACGATGACTAAACTGTTGTACATATTGACTTTATGCTATGGTAACCATTAAGAAACTGTTATGCTTTAAGTTACATACCAAAGTATACCATGATATATATCATCTACCGTCTATGTTTCAAAATATATCGCGACAAAATATAATGAGACATCTGGGTCAGAAGACTTTAAAGAAATGAGTCTAAGAAAAGTTATTTTTTAAGATTGCAAAGTGTAAAAGGAACAGGTTTCGTAGAATGACCCGATGAAGAGCATGTTAAATCCAAAATGAGGTATTCTAAAAGAGTACAGGCCTAAAAATGAATATAACAGTACATCAAACAAAAAAGTCAAACACTTACCAGAGTGGTATACAAGCCTTTATCAAATTTCTTCCCAACCGAATTAAGATCACAAACAGCAAGCTCTTGAGAACCACCATCAGAATCTTGTTGGGTGGAACACTGTAGAACAAAAAGTTTGTATTTATCCATGCATAAATCTCTTAATGTTTCAACTCTGGGGTTAAGTATGGAACACAAAATTCAACTCAAACAAACATAATGTGTTCAGATTTCAAGGCTTTGCACCAGTCCACATAACAATACATAAATATATACTGTACATACTTTTATAGGTTCAATAGCAGGTGTGAGTAGCCTACTTTAATTTTTTTATTTTATTTTACAAGTTGTTGGAGTCAGAGGTGCCATCCATAAGTTGTGCTGTGGGCTGCAACAACAAGGAAAGGGACCCAGAAATTGTATTTCTTTTATCGTTTGGCAAAAGAATAAAAAACGATGTTATCGTCCAATATTAGGCATTTTCCAAACAATCGGTATCAGCATTTATAAGGGCCGATAAATGAATATTTCAAAATTAAAATAAAAACGAATGAAACACCCTTCAACCATGGCATGAGTGTTGGTGTTTTATTGTTTGTCCACCCGAGGGCACTCTACACCGTCCCTGTTGCCAACACTTGTGTATAACGCGCCAGCGCCACACATCCTGCAACCTCCCAGAATCGGGCAGAGAGAACCAGTTATCCATGAGTGAGATCATCGCTGAAGTGTGTTCATGCATGGTGAGTTGGTGACGAGACATACATTACTTGAATAACAATTAAAAGAACATCGCCATCAGTTATTTTAACTCAGATAAGCATGACAAAATTCGTGACTATCATGTCCAGTTATGCTGCTGGTAAATAAGCCAAGAGTGAAGCGGAATTAGCTAGTAATTACCTTACGTTGTTACAGTGTTGTGACAGACTGTGCTTTTAACTTTTGACAATGTGACTGAAGATGTATTTCTTTAATAGCGTGACAGTTATAGCAATGAGACGCATCATCTCTCCCCGGCCTGTTATGAAAATGTATGTATATGACGTTATCCATTGATAAATTACGGATCATAGACTAGCTAACCACAAAGCTAGCTAATGCCACTATCAGTGAAAGACCGCTAACGTTAACATTAATGAGCTTGGAAACCAAAACGAACTTGGTCCGTATACTTTTTCGTTCATTTATTATTGGATTGTGGATGTTACATGGGAAATGAAAAATAGGCTTGAATATGAATTTGTACAGGTAGTCTATTATTTCTTAGAAGGTAAAGCAATTGTTGCATGTCTTTTAGAAATTGAAAATTTAATACAAAAAAAAAAAAAAACAGCGTTCTGAATTATGACTTATGGTTATGATTATGGAAGTAACTTTAGCAACTCTTTTGGACGAATTGGGCATTGCGAAGGCATGATTTGATAGTCACTCGCATCACATCGCGTTCTTTTTTTAAAGATATTTTTTTGGGGCTTTTTGTCCCTTTTTTTTGTTTGGACAGTGACAGTGAAGATGCAGACAGGAAATGAATGGGAGAGAGAGATGGCGAAGGATCGGCAAAGGACCACAGGTCGGAATCGAACCCGGGTCGCCGGAGTCATGGCACGCCTCCCTAGCCCGCCTCCCCACATCGTGTGTTTAAGCATATTTAGACATGTCGTGAAGGCATGCAGATATTTAACAGCATCTAAGGAGGACATTATGCATGTTCTAAGATTTAGTAGAAGTACAACTACACCCCGAAGCCGCCAGCATTTGCGCCATTTCGAATTTCAGCCGCCGTTAGCCAATAATTTCGTAAGACAAATTGAGCCGCCATCTGATAAACTTTAGCTGAGCTGGTTAGAATTCGCATCAAATAAATATTATATTACGTAGACACAGACACACACACACACACAATAATAAACAATAATGATACACAAGATATATTTCCACACTGGATTCACATAGCAGTCTTGTGCTCGTTGCCATGATACACAGAGTCAGTGAATTGACGACCAATTAAAAGTGCACGTCTTCCATAGCCTATGTGATGGATTTGAAGTGATTAAATGGCGGAAAGAAGTAAACAAGGTCATTTGATCTCACGGTTCACACACTTTGCTAAGTCCTACATAGACATACTCAGACTTTTGTGAAATCTCCAGGGCCCAGTTGCACAAACACCTGAACCAAAGACTGATGATATGAACCAAATATTTTGGAACGGAGGGACTTACATTGACCGCGATAATACTGCAGTATCATTCCACCGTTTCCAGAGATTGCTGTGTTGCTAGTTCAAGACGCAAAATGAAATGTTCCGAATCATAACAATGTGTGCTTCGATTAACTATAACGTTGAACAGTGAAATGCATGTCATACATATGTAATGCAAAATGTTATTATGTGAAGTTTAAGAAGTGTGCATGTATTTTAGTAAGATCTAGTAAATAAGAGTAGTGAAAGATCTAGTAATTAAGTATTCAATTCAATTCAATTCTATTTATATAGCGCATTTTTACAAAAGGCATGTCACAAAGCGCTTAACACAAGAGGCCCAATGAGCAACAGGGGCAAGGAAAAACTCCCTAGCATAGTATAACATAGACTGATCTGTAGACATGAAGTGGCAGCTTAAGCCATTTGCAGCTATGAACATTTTGATGGCTGCAGCAGCCTTTTAGGTTTTGGCTGAGCCGGCTAGCCAGCCAATAACTTCATCAGCCAGCCATTATTCTCAAAACAAATGGCTTTGCGGTCTAAGTACAACTATGAAATAAAAAAAAAAGCACATCGACAGTATTTCTCCCAGACAATATCAGATAATTCAAATAATTCTAAGGCCCTGTTTAATAGCATTGACAGTCTAATAAATCCTAGCCGGTTGATCAGTCTGCGTAATTTTTTAGTAGAAAAATCTCAACTTTTGGCCCCAGCTGTGGCACAACTGGCTGGGGCACCTGCACCGTACGCCGGCGACCCGGGTTTGATTCCCGCCCCGTGGTCCTCTCCGGATCCCATCCCTGCTCTCTCTCCCATTCACTTCCTATCTCTCTCCACAATCTTATCAGTAAAAAAAGGCTAAAAAGTATACTTAAAAAAAAAAAATCTCAGCTTTTAGAAGCAGTATCACATCATTGTCATTAATGGCTTCACTCTTCAACCTCACAGCCAACTTCTACCCAATAATAGTACAGTTACTTTCCACAGTTTCACTCCAATCAATCTTGAGCTGGAAGAAGCAGTCCAAAAGTTAAACATTAAAGCTACTTTCTCCCTTGACCCTGTTCCTACAAAGCTGTTTAAAGAAATTTTCAGCTGCTTAGTTGCTGACGTGCTTCAAATAGTAAATACATCCTTACTCCCTGGTTGCCTCAAACATGCCATTGTTACAGCACTTCATTAAAGAACTAACCTTGACCCCTTGGCTTGTGAGAGTTAGCCCATCTCCAACCTGCATTTCCTAGGCAAAATTCTAAAAAAAAAGTTTAGAAGCAACTTTGCACCTACCCGTCTCAAAACTCAATATTTGATTCCTATCCAGTTGTAAATGAGCTTAAAACTGTGACCGACAATCATAAAGTGTACATTCTTTTTCTGCTTGATCTTTGTGCTGCTTTGGATGCAGTGGATCCTTCTATACTTCTTCAGAACCTTCAGCAGTCGGGGTACAGCTCTTGATTGGATCTCATCATATTTAAGTGGGAGATGTTTCCTCTCCACTAAGGTAATGACAATTTTATATGGGGTACCTCAAGGGTGACCTCAAAATACTTATTGTCTTCAAATCAATAAAAGGGGTTGCCCCATTCAATATTTCCGACATGATCTCTGTATATGATCCAATCTGTTACTTAAGGTCCTCCAGTAAATGCCTCCTCACAACCCCTACACACTGATGCAGCACATTGTGCTTTTAGTTACTATGCCTAATCATATGGAATAGCCTACCTAATTAAGGTCATCACAATCAGTGCTTGCTTTTAAAAAGGGACTTAAAACTTTTTTGTTTTCTTTAGCTTTTATCTCATGAGTATGATTATTCGCTTTTAAACTATTCTTTATTTTTTATTTATTTTCCCTTTTGTTTTGTATTTTTTTGCGCATTTTATAGATAAGGACTCATGTGTGAGAATGCTGTTCATAGACTTCAGTTCAGCATTCAAAACCATAATACCACAACAACTCATCTGCAAACTTGATCAACTGGGTCTCAACACCTCACTCTGCAACTGGCTGCTAGACTTCCTGAGTCAGAGACCACAAGCAGTAAGGGTTGGTAACAACACCTCAAACACTATCACACTGAGCACAGGGGCTTCACAAGGATGTGTGCTCAGTCCTCTGCTCTTCACCCTGCTGACTCACGACAGCACACCAACCTACAGCTCCAATCACCTGGTGAAGTTTGCGGAAGACACAACCCTTGTGGGTCTCATCACCAAGGGGGATGAGACTCACTACAGGAAAGAGGTAAATCTTTGACCACGTGGTGCAAGAAAAACCTCCTCCTGAACATCAGTAAGACAAAGAAGATTGATGTCAACTTCCAGAGGGGCCACTCCCCAAACTTGCCACTGAAAATTGAGGGTGCTGCTATGGAAAGACTGTGAGGACCACACCTGGATCACCAACACTGCATCACTGGTGAAGAGAGCTCAGCAGCGCCTCTACTTCCTGCGTAAACTGAAACGAGCAAGTGCCCCACCCCCCATCATGACCACATTCTACAGAGGAACCATTGAGAGCATCCTCTACAGCTGCATCACCGTGTGGGGCAGAAGCTGCACTGACTACAACAGGAAAGCCCTGCAGCGCATAGTGAACACAGCTGAGAGGATCAGAGCGCACCACCCCCCCCCCCCCCCCCCGCCCGATAGACATACACAAAACCCGCCCAGAAAGCGATCACAATTGTAAGTGATGCTACCCACCCTGCACACCAATTGCTTAACATTCTACACCGTCCCTGTTGCCAACACTCGTGTATAACGCGCCAGCCACACAACCAGCAAGTTGCAACCTGCCAGAATCGGGCCGAGAGAACCAGTTATCCACGAGTGAGATCATCGCTTCAGTGTGTTCATGCATGGTGAGTTGGTGAGGAGACATAGCCTACAATTTAACAATTAAAAGAACATCCCCATCAGTTATCTTAACTGAGATAAGCATGTTCGTGACTATCATGTCCAGTTTTGCTGCTGGTAAATAAGCCGAGAGTGAAGCGGAATTAGCTTACATTGTTACAGTGTAGTTGACAGACTTTTAATTTTTGACAATGTGACTGAAGACGTATTTCTTTAATAGCGTGACAGTTATAGCAATGAGACGCATCATCTCTCCCCGGCCTGTTATATTGAAAATGTGTGTTTTACAATTTGCAGTATGACGTTATCCATTGGTAAATTATGGCTCATCATAGACTAGCTTACCACAAAGCTAGCTAATGCCACTATCAGTGGAAGACCGCTAACGTTAACATTAATGAGCTTGGAAACCACAACAAACTTGGTCTGTGTACTTTTTCGTTCATTCATTATTGGATTGTGGATGTCACATGGGAAATGAAAAAGCCTTGAATGATATAGGAGAGAGATGATGCGTCTCATTGCTTAGACAGAAGCTAAAGCAATGGTTGCGTGTCTTTTAGGAATTGAAAATGAAATACTAAAAAATAAAAAAACTGGCGTTCTGAATTATGACTTGTGACCTTTTTGGAAGTAACGTTAGCAACTCTTTTGGGCGAATATGGCATTGCATGGGTTTGTTTTGATACTGTCAACCGCATCACATCGCGTGTTTAAGCATATTTATACAGTCGCGAACGCCAACGCATGCAGATATTTCACAGCATCTAAGGAGGACATTATGCGTGTTCTAAGATTTCACGATGTTCACAAGCGAGTGCACAGTTGGAAATTGCTGTTTCTTCAGCAGTTAGGGTTTAAGAAACTTGTTCAAGTGAACAACTGCTAAAGAAGCGGCGATTTCCAGCTGAGCATCTGATAAGCTTGGGTTGTGAATATCACAGCAGCCACGTCCTGCGCCAATGTCTTGATGGTGCTATGAAATACCTGCATGCGTTGTATGCCTTTGCAACATCACACACTGTCTGAATATGCCTCTAAAGACGCCGTGTCATGCGGTTGACAGTATCAACACAAACCCATGCAGGGCAATGCCCTGTCCACCCTTCTAACTTCCAGGAAGGTCACAAGTGCAAACAATCAGCCTAATTCAGAACGTCTTTTCTCATTTTCCATGTGACGTCCAAAATCCAACAATGAATGAACGAAAATTACTTTGTAATTTTGATTTGGTTGTTGTGTTGTTCAAAGTTTAAGTTGAAACTTTAAGTTTCATATCTTAAGTTTGTATTTTTATTTTTATTTTATTTATAAGAACTGTAATATATTTTGAATTTGAGGTTCTGTTGTTACTTTTTTAAATGTATTATTTTAGTTAAAACTTGTAAATAACTACAAATATGGAAATCTTTTAATGCTTTGTTGCGGGTTTCTAAAAAAATGTTTTAATAAAAAATAAAAAAAAAAACCATATATATTGGCCGATATATCGGATTTTTCAACCAACAAATATTTGTATCGGTATTGGCCTTCAAAATCCTTTATCGGTCGGGCTCTACTCTGAATCCTCTAACTCTCAGAAAAGACTAATTTGCACAACCTGCTGCTAATATAATTTATCAATTCTGTTACTCTGATTTTTTTCTTTTATGCAAACTGTAGAATTGAATTTATGTCATGTGTAAGCTAAATATATACAATGTACGATATCTTGATATTTGGATACAGTCATGTACTGTAAAATAATCTACAACATGTCATCTGACCCCCCTCTTCCCTTCCTTCCTTTCACTTGCACAAGCCACATATACCATTGTACAAATGACAAAATCTTTCCATATGTTTGAACATCAGAAGTGAACAAGGCAGGTATTACTTTTTGATTCAAAATTATTTTGAAGCCTCTGTCGTAGTAGCTGAGGCTCTCTGATGGTAGCGATGACATAATATTTCTGGCCTAGGATGTAGAGTTTTTGCAGGCAATAAACATGACCTACCCTCAGTCTCAGTCTCAACCCATCCATCCATTGAGTTACCATTTTTCCATCTCCATTAAATTACTTATTTACTTTATTTTATGACACTGATTCTCCATACTAATTAACTTCATAATTGATATTTTCCATTGACTATTTCCCCCTTTCATCAGGGCATCGATTCTTGGAATTTTGTGAAATTGACAGCGGGATACACATCCCAGTTATGGTTTTAGTGGGATTTTAGACTGATACTCAGGAGTGTCTAATGTCTAAGCAAGTAACTGCAGCAAAATGTGTCCTTACCTGGCGGCATGTGAGTAGGTGCTGACTGAGAGTGGAACTTAGGAGACAGGCCAGAACTTTTTCCACCCCAGCTCGAAGTTCCAGCTGGAGCAACTCTCTCCACCCCCCTACTTCTGGTACTTCAAGCGATGTTTCCTTGCAGGACTGAGGGGTATTGCAAGGCTGACAAGAGTATACAACACTTTCCGGCAGATTGGAGAGGATCTCATAAAGGTCATCTAAAAAAGGAAAAAAGTATTCTTTTAGCTAAAATGCTTAGACATAGTCAAGTTGCTAGTAAGACCCAAATGACAGACACTATACCCTTTTAACACATGATTTTGTGCATTTTCCTGCTCGTGCTTTGCATACGTGGCCCAGAAAACAGGATAAGTGAGTAAGAGTGGGGCAGTGTCTATGGAGCAGAGGCAATCGTCCTCCTCTACAGTCAATGATCCCCTGCAATGTAAGGGTCACTTCGGGCCAAAATACATGAAAATTGGTTTAACACCAGAGCATGCTTTGAGTATCACACATCAAGCCTGAACATGGCTCCATCAAGTCATGTGTGTTAGCTATATGGTGGTTCAATGATTTAGACTGGTGTGTGTTCAATTTGATGGGGGGTTCAATTTGAACTTTGTCCCGATGTATGAGAACATGTCAGTATGACCACAGCTCCTAGGAGGCAACATAAGACCTCTCTAATCAGAGTTGTAGCCAATATTCGGAAGTTACAATGAAACGAACATGTTGAAACAACTTCTTGAAACAAATCAGGCTAAAACTTAATGAAACAACTCAAGGTACAAATTATTACAACAGCTCGAGCTACAATGATCTAAACACAGATAAAAGCCTTTTTAGGCTGAAATTATCAATAGGTTAGCAGTAATGTAAACCTCAGAAAACTCAAAAAGCTGTCATTGTTGAAATTATATTGAACTATCTGAGGTTAACAAGTAACAAGGTAACAACTTGTCAGCTAACGTCAACAAAGCAATAGCTCAGAATATCTGAGAGGTTGCTGTGGTCGAGTGGGTTGAGGCATACATGTATAGAGCAGAGAAAAGAAAGGTCAGAAAGCAAAGAAAATTGAATCTCGATAGGTGCGGTTTGGGAATACCATTTTAATTGTTGGAGTATATTCAATCAACTAATACACTGAAAAAAATGCCCTTTCAAAAATAAGAAAAAATTAACTCTTTTGGGAAAAATGTTACTTATTTCAAGTAAAATTATCTGCCAATGGAACAAGAAAATTGCACTTACTACGATTTCTTGAAACAAGAAAAAATAAAGAGAATGGAAAATCTTGATTTAGGAAAATATTGCTTGTTTTAAAGGGATAGTTCGGTTTTTAACACATTGAGCCCCTTTCACAGGTTGTCTAAAATGAAATAAAGTGGTTGACACCAAAATCTTGATGATTGCTCCTGTCTCGGCTATTTGGGAAAAATAGAATCGCCTCTGCCTGCCTTTAAAATGGCTAGCAATGGGCATGTGTTGTTTCTATCCTTAAAATAGCCGAGACAGAAGCAATCGTCAAAATTTCGATGTCAACCACTTTATTTCATTTTAGACAACCTGTGAAAGGGGCTTAATGTGTTAAAAACCGAACTATCCCTTTAAGTATTTGTGGTAAGATATTTAAGCAAATAACAAGATTAATTTTCTTATTTTTGAAATCTAGTGTCTAAAAACAAGAAATAAAATGCTCAAATCTAGTCAACAAAAGAACGAAAACAAGACAAATGTGCTTGAATCAAGGACAATGATGCTAAACTTAAGTCAGCACAGGTAGTCTCCCATCCAGCTTTTGACCAGACTCTATGCTGCTTAGCTTCTGAAATGTATAGTGTTGCTTACCTTAGTGTGCCACTGTTATTACAACCCTTCATGTACAATATGTCTCTGAGGTAATCGTTTTGAGGCCACAAAGTAATTCTAGGACAATGTCTCAGGTATGTTAAAATTCATTCTCAACACTATCCGACCACATGAAGACCTCGGGATACTTCGGTTTGGATATAGGGACCCTCTACTCATTACCACGTAAGTGTAATGTTGTTTGGAACTGTAGAAGAGGTATAAATAGCGTTATGTAGCCGCGGGAATGACATGCCCTGGTTACGTCCAGGCTAATGAGTTTGGGCTCAAAACGGTAAAATGCAACTTTCTCAAAACACATCCGAATGACGCGATTTTGATGCCAACTCAATGTATATACTCCCAATCACCCGTAAATTGGCCTAAATTGTATTTTACTCCGGAGAATCCCTTTAACTACTCTAAAACTACTCTAACTACTCCTTTAAAAAAAGGAACAAAATCAATTACATAATTACCAGAAGGCTTATATTCATATAATTTACACATTTCCTAAATTTTCCGGGTTCGATTCTGACCTGTGGTCCATATATATATATATATATACATACATACATACATACTCACACACATAAATTATATATATATATATATGATGTGTGTGTATATATATATATATATATATATATATACACACACACACACACACACACATATATATATATATATTATATGTGATGTTTGGGAAACTCCTCTACGTGTTGAAGTAGGCCTATGCAGTTGCACTGACATATAACATGATTGCGTAATGCACGTTTTACGCAAGTGACATGGCCATTAGTACCTAGTAACATCTGTAGAATACCTCTCCTTATTTAAAATAGGTTAGGCCATCATCACCACCCAGACTCCCAAAAAATCCCAAAAGGCAGGAGTCAGGGCGCAGGTTGCACAGCACATGCACAGCTAGAGATGAAAAAATAATTTTTTATTCTTTTATTCTAATAAAGAACAGCATGCCTTCCGTTTATCCTGGTTATATTAGTGCATGTCAATTTGTCAGTATTCTAACAGTCAAAAACAAAGAGGTTGTTCGTTCAGTTAATTGTTCGTTGAGTTGCCAACAGCTATCATCTAAGGCTGCGCGATTTGGCCTAAAATCAAAATCTCAATTAATTGAACATTTTAACTCTATTACAATTAAAAAACAAAATGCCCTCAAAGATCACTTAAAGGAGAAGGCCGGTGTGATTTGGACCTGGACTGTACTAAAAGATGTTACCGAGTACAAACATATATCCAATGCCCACCTCCGTTCACCCCCAGCATTCCGCATTAAACCGTTTTTAGCCGAAGCTTTCATTAACCTTACACTGCTAGCTATAGGGGCATCACTTTGCCTATGCAGCTATTGCTATTTTTACACCATTAACAAGGTTCAAAGTAACTCCACACTTCATTGGTAGACTTTTGAGGGCCCTGACATTTAAAATGAGACAATAAGACGTTTGAAAGTGTACAGGTACTTTATTAAAAAGACAGTTTATAAAGGCAGTACCTTCTCAGAATTTCCCGGTCACCGCCATCTTGAAATTAAATCACGATATCAACAGATAGGTATAAGAACGACAGATTTTCATGCACGGTAGACCGAGTAACAAAACGGCAGCCAGCGCTAATTGATTAGGGCATGTCCATTTCGTTTTCATATGCCCAATATGCTTAGCGTTAGCGGGCAGTTCGTGAATTTGGTCTACGTTGTACCTACTGCTGTCATTCTGATGCCTGTAGACACCATTCAACAGCCTCAGTCAACAAAGCTACGTGTTGATTCACTCCGGATAATCCCTTTAAGTCCTCCATTGACGTAAAAGAAATGTAACATAGACCACATTATGACCATCGTCTATCAGCCTATTACCGGCGACGTTTTGCAAGTTGCCTGCATTTTTCTCACAATTATCTTTATGACTGATAACAAGTTTGTAGATCATGTGCAAAATGGATTAAATTGAAATAACAACTAACAGTAATTAAACTAAATCACATAAGACTGCCTCCATCAGTCCAATTAATGTGTGAATAGGCTACGAACGAAAAAGTCAAATGCCAGACCTCACAGACGGTGCTACTGGGGAATGGATGGTTTCACGCGTGAATCTTGCAGAAGTCAACATTTACAGGACGCAACATTTACAGGACGCACAATTTACTTTTTCTGGAGAAATTGCCCTAACGACCACCAGGTGGCACTTGGGAGTACTGCCTTAACTATAGGCAATGGCCTGTTTTCAAATAGGCTAGGCTGCTGTAGGGTAAAAAGCCAACAATTTGGACTTAAGTTAAGAACTAGACAAAGTAATTCCAGGGAAATATGTTCACATGGAAACAAGTTGAGGAGACAGTTTCATTATGGCTCTAGTAGCTAGCTTGATGGTACTATAAGTATGATAGTAACTATGGTAACAGGAGTGTGGACACATTTGAAGTGGCTGAATAGTCAAATTGAATTTGAATAGTTAAAGCCTTGAATAGTATGAGCAGTTACAGTATTTAACCCTATAGACACCATAGCATATGCTACTATATTCTACTGTAGCATAACATTACACCTGTTACTACTGGAAAACGACGTTGATGAACTGTAATTACACCCATCATTAGTTTGTGAAACTTTAAAGAACTGATCATTTTATTAAAATGTGTATGTTTGTATTCAACTATTTCAAGATATAGTCACGTTTTTAAGATGTGTCCCTCGGCCGCAGTTTAGACTGACATAAGAGGTTCTGCGTTTGGGCGCTAGTCGGCTAATTTTGCTGTATCACTAGATATTAGCGATGTTTGATACATTGCATGTTGCAGGCTTTCATTAATTACATTAAGCTTCTGATGTTTCCCGCTGCAGTATACCAAGTATTACTTTGTAGCAACTTGCAGCCTCCTCTTTTGACTCGATTACCTCAGCCACAGAGATTTGTGCTTCAGATGACCGCTTCAGAAGACAAAAATGACAGCTTTGAAAAAAACGTGTTTGTTTACTTTGGAGGAGACAGTGTTACTTTGCACTGAAGTAGAGCCTGAGTTTCCTGACTCGGATGTCAGTGATAATAATGTAAGTTGTAAATGCAATGCTGATATGTACACGAGACAAGTTACAGATGTAGTTACAGTCCTAACAGTTTTGATTAGCCATGCTAACTCCAGATGATTTTTCAGAAGTTTTTTTTGGCCAGCAGCGCAGGTCAGTGTCTTTCAATATAGCATACATAGACAACAACTACACTAAGGGGTAATAAAGCAAAGATGATTACCTTATCTGTGACCATTGAAGACTAATTGAAGTAATGTAATAATTTCCAAATCCAGGAAAATCCTTACTGTAGGGGATAGCGACAGCGCTAGCAAGAGCTACTTGAAAACTCCGGAGACGGAAAAAAAAACGTCTGACAAAACTATAGATTTTTGTTAAAGTGTGACTCCTTGTTTGCTCCTAGTAATCTAACTGACTGCCTGGTATACTCTAAGTACCCTACAGACATCATATTTCCCAGCTGTACAGTGCTTATCAACAAACATTTGGCAATGAGATGATTTTTTTTCTGGACAAGCAACGCCATGTCTCGCATCCAGGTTGCCAGACATAGACTATGACCAGTATGGTAATTTGTAATTGTGCAGACGTATAGATAACACATTTTAAGGGAAAATATTGGATTTACAGTAGTGGTATAGCTGTAGAGGTTAGGCTGTAAAATTGTTGGTGGTAATCTAACTATATGTAGTGTACATAAGTTTTGAAGTGGGTCCACTGAAATAGGTTGCCAAATAGGTCACTATATTTCTCTGCATAAATATTCGCCTAAATATTCTACATATTACTTTATAAGGGTGATAATGCAATATTTTACAAAGCAAGCCAGGTCAGGTCTTCCACCAAGTATTGATTGCTTTCTAAAAAAATGCCAAAAAAAGGAGAGCCCTTTTCCAGTTAGGGGTTTATGGTTTAGATCAGAGGTGGGCAAACTTTTTGAGTCGTGGGCCACAATGGGTTTTAACATTTGATTAAGGGGCCGTGTCAGGAGCAGACAGATAGTGTTTGTGTGAAGTAATATAAATTACATGTAAAGTCCATTATATTTCACAGTTTTGGCCTTACATAGGTAGTAAAGCATGGATATGCAGGGCTATTAAAAAAAAAAAAAAACACTGCAGTTTGCAGACATTGCAGGGAATATACTAAATAAAGGTTTAATAATGTTATTTAATATAATTTTAAAAAGCCAAACGGCCGTATATGGCCCCCGGGCCTTAGTTTGCCCATGCCTGGTTTAGATGGATTTGGTGTGTGAGAGCAGTGAAGCAGACTCAAGTGATGAAAATGAGGACAATGATGATGAAGATGAAGTAACGGAGGAAGAGGAAGAACCACCCAGGCTGGGAGGGAGAGGAAGCGGAAGATGGAGAGGAGGCAGAGGAAGAGGAAAGAGAGGAGGAGGAGGATGGAAAGGGAGAGAGAGAGGCAGAGGACGAGGAGGCAGAGGAAGAGGGGAAAGAGGTGTTCTGGACAATGAATGGACTGACGCTGTTAGAGCTCCCACCATCAGGCCCCTTCAAATCCAGCCAGGTTTCACTACGAGTATTGTTGGGGTGCTAGAATTATTTCTGCAGGCGTTTTTTTTTTCCTGTGATTTAGCGATGCACACAAACACCTATGCTGGTCTGAACAATCCTCCTTCTACCTGGTATGATACTTTTGAGGAGGAGATTAGGGCCTTTGTGGGATTTATCCTATGAATATCCTAATGGGTATTCATAGTTTACCTTCCATAACCAATTTCTGGAGCACAGATGAATGTCTACGTGTTCCCTACATAGCAAACCGAATGTCCAGGAACAGATTCGAACAGCTTTGTCGTTTCATGCAGCATAGACAATGATGAGCAAAATGTGAATGATACATTGCACAAGGTCAGGCCCTTTATCCAGGTACTGCAGGAAACTTTCCAATGTTGTTGTCTCCCTGGTCATCTCTTTCAATTGACGAGGCCATGATCAAATTTGATGGGCAGCTAAGCTGGAAACAGTACATGCCAAAAAAAACAAAAGAAATGGGGTATAAAAATGTGGTGTTTGTGTGATGCTTTAACAGGTTACTGTTTAGCTTTCCATGTGTACACAGGGAAGGATGGTGATGAAGCAGGTGGGAGGGGCCTGGCACACAGGGTAGTTATGGAGCTTGAGGGGTTACCTGGGGAGCAACCATCATGTGTATGCCGACACATTATTTCATTTTTTTCCTTTGGTCAACTATCTTAAAGGCTGGGCATGACCTTGTGCGTTTTTCAGGACCCTGCATTATGGTTCTTCATAGCGACTAGTGACATAGAGGCTAGCAACATTGGAAAGGTTAGATTCTGCAGTTTCACGTTGTGTGTGTGTGATAAAAACTCTGCGAGTAATCTGACAGTGCATCTCAGTTTCATATGGTTAATCAGTGCCTTCAGCGGACAATCACTACCTTAAATGGGCAGAGAAACTATACTTTTAGCATACCATATCTGGTACAGCAAAATTTCCTACAGTTTTTTACAAGCTTTAAAATGACTTTATATGTCTTTGCATGACTTTATATTTATATATAAGACCACTTGTTACAACTTGGAAAAAAATAGTAACATATGAATAAAAAAAGTTTCAAGGTCATTACAACTCACCTGTTAAGCCTTCACATTTTGCATGGACCCAGTGGTTGCAGGTAGCGCACTGCATCATCTGGCTTTCATAGTCATTGTCCTCATAGCATTTGAAGCAGATTGTGCAGTAGTTACCTAGCACCATAGAAGATATAAAGTACACAAATGTTTTAAAAAGTAAGCTAATAGGAGTGCTACACAAAAGGTTAATGTAGATTATTTAACTGTAAAATTTAACAGGTATGAAAAATGTGAGAAAAGACTAGAGGTAATGATAATGGTTTGCTATGTAAAAATTTTCTACTACTTGGAAATGACCGGCTTTACTCATTAACCTTGTGAGCCACGTCTGTGTCACACAACATTTACAGGAGGCGTAATTTCTTTTTTCTGGAGGAGCTGCAGTTTACCCAAACCACCACCAGGTGGCACTTAGGAGCTCTATTTTAACTATAAGCAGCAGCCTGTTTTCAAATGGCTACACGCGTAGAGGGAAGGTCGCCCAGGTCCCTTTAGACCAAGATGCCAGTTGATTAACCTTTAAGAATGTGGGTTTTTCATTTCACAAGGAACTCTGCTGAGTGCAGAACACTCCGCGACTGTGAGAGTTCTAAACTAAAATTTCATAATAATTGTTAAGGCTGCCAAGAAATAAACCATGGTAGCCTAGCTTGAGCCGTTTCCCCTTTTCCTTTATAATGTTACTAATAGTATAAAGACAAAAGTACTAATAAATCCTATACATTGCAAGGAGGCCCTGTCTAGTCTGCTTGACGCCACCGTTGCAACACAACATCCAATTAACTTAATACATTTTTTGGGTGACTAGCACCTGAAATACCTCAGTTTAATTTCTCATCTCAAAAATAGTTTGTTGTCAACACTGTCATCGGCAACACTGCAGTACTAGCTGCCCCCATCCCCCTCCTCATTCTTCACCCTTCTCTCTTTTTTATGCACAATAGACAAACATCCATAATTTCACCACATTTTTAAACCTTGTCAAAAAATGTGTGAAAATAAATTCCTTGAATCCTTGACGAACTTTTTTATCATGTACATTGATATTGTAATCGGTTAGTGGTCTAATATTTTTTTGTGATTTGTAGATCACATTTTCCTTCAAAACATCTTAAGTTGCAGGTATGTTGACTAATAGCATCATTTAGCTTCCACGTGTCGTTTATAATTGCACTAGCGCTACTTTCCTCATTTTGAATTACAACTATGGCATACATTTATTCAAATTAATGAAGAGAAAAATGTTGGTTATGTAGAGAACTTCATAAAGTAATTTGCGTTGGGATATCGGTTTCAGATGGCACTTGTGTAACCACCCTGATGTGTTTGTGTCACCAGTGATAGGAAGTGCAGGCAGAGGGACGGGTTACGTCCACCAGATGAATGTCACCTAGCAGTATGGAACTCTAACCTTTAAGTAAGCAATAGAACCTTTTTCTCAATGAATGAAAACTTCGAGGTGCCGATAGAACAACTGAGGATGCTACCCTATTGTTTAAATAAACCATGGGATTAATTACAGCTACCTGCGCAGTTCTTGTGCATTCGTGTTGTATACAATGTAGCCTAACAAACTAAAGTTATGTGTGCGAGTTAACGTTTTGTGTTTAGCACTGTACCATGAGATGTATCCCTTTATGGCATAAGCCCTTGTTGGCTGCAAGATTTCACTTAAAAATGAATAAAATATAAACTACTCTTTTAAATTGTTTTATTGTGCTTGCAATGACTGACATCCAGAAGTAAGAATCAGCTTCAGCCACACGTGAAAACTGACTGCCACCATCATATAAACTCACTCTGCAATTTAGTTAACAATGGGCAGCCCACACACACTTACCTCACCAGCTGGCCGCATGGATTACAGTTTAACTAGTGGCTATACCTGTACGCCTAATTTGAACTACTTTAATTTTGATATTTTAATAACATTTAAATGTTTTGGAGCAATATTCTAAATTCAGAATTGGGGAGAATCCCTGTTACTAAGTAAAAAATTAAAAGCGAGAACAATTGGCGTGAACTAAAACCAGTGCAAGCGCATACAAAAAAACTTCTTAATTAAACAGGGATTGTTTATGATTATGAATAGAAAATACAGCTATTGAACATAATGGAAGAGCAAGTTTTCATGCGCTGTTGAATACGACCGAATGGGACACCTCCCCCACCAAGACAGGCTGCTAAATTTGACTGCAGATCATTTGCTCCTCTCATTTTTTCTGCCAGTCAGTCTGTTACTACTTGTATTACTTGTAGGCTACAAGTAATACAATAGTTACATGTAATTTCACCAGTGCAGGGCGATCAAGAAAGGAATAAATTGTTTGATAAATAAATGTTGATAAAAGTTAAGTAGAGTCTCTTTATTGTCAATTTCTCTACATATACTGGACATACAGAGGAATTACGTTTCTAGCTATCCCAGAGGCCGCAGCGTCTATGCGTGCCGCCTGATATGGCATTCACCCCATCACACAGTCACACACCAGTGGAGGGGATTACCATGCAAGGCTCCAGCCTGCCAGCAGGAGCAATTTAGTGTTTTGAGTGTCTTGCTCAAGGACATGCAACTTTCTGCTTACCAAATGGTTCCTCTACCACTGCGCCATTCTTGTTGGGTGCTGGGATGTCGCATTGACATTTTCTCAAAACTAATTTTCTCATGAACTGTTCATCACACCAATCAGGCATGCAGTTTCACATAGTATGTTATCTCTAGTATGTTATGAGTTGAAAACTGAAATTACTGTGACAGTAGAGGAGAAAACGATCAGATATGCAGCCCAATTTTTAAAAATATTGTTATTTCAGGACACAGTGTTTACACCTTGGGAGCAAGCTTTTGATAGCAGGGCTAACTAAAATGGGAATGGCATCATGTATGTAGAGATTTTTAAATCACAGATGCTGTACAAAAAGTCTACCAGTAAACCAATAAAAGTGGAAGACTGACATCTGAAGACAACGAGTAATTTTTAGTCGAAGCAGACTGCATAGCTGTTAACCGTTAGCCTACTGCTAACTGTTACTTCCTTAACCATGTTGGCAGTAGGTCTAAATTAAAGAGGTGGATAACTACAGTTAACTGTAACGGCAAGTTAATGAGATTTTTAATTTGTGGTTTCATGAGACTATAGAACATTCGGGAAGAATTCTAGAACAATAGGGAAAAATATTCCACTCCCCTGGGCACAGCATTGTACCTACGGTATATTGGAAAGTTCGCAACAAAGCATGTTGAGACTATTCTGGTTGCAAAACGAATTATCAAAATATTGTAGGCCCATCATAATATGTGTTTATGTGATTTGTTGTGGTAAAATGCGCAGTGCTGACTGCCGGCCAGTCCTAGAATTCAAAACCACAGCTTTTTACGTTGTTCCTGTTGAATTAGGCTCCGAATGGTGTCTAAGGACCACACCAAAAACTTCACCGCCTTCTCCCGCCTGCTTTTGTATGCAAATTCAAAGCTAGAAATGGCCGTGTTGAAATGGGCCAATCTGAACAGAGCTCAAATAACGCATAATAGGCGCCCAGCCCCTTTGGATACAGC
>JAGFZM010000076.1:158072-182414 GCA_017657215.1 Limnothrissa miodon
ATTTCATTATTCATGAACTTGCTGAGTGGGCGGGAAAAACAAAGTGTTTCATTGCAGGGCTTATTTATGACCTTGTATTAGACTCTTTAGCAGTGCTCCTGGGGTGTTTTCAGACCCACAAATTTACATATGCCATTATTTAGGCTCAAAGATCAATTCCTAATGGTCAAAAAACGTCTTCATACCCAATTGTTACAAATGTTATTGTCTGTGGAGTAAACTGGTGTAACGGGTTAAATATTCCACTAAATATTACACTTGCCATTAGTTATATGGAAGCTGATTTAGTTGTTCAGTGTAGGCTACGTCCACTGACTAGTGAAGATACTTTCTCTGATATGAACCAGTCTACAGTGGCCTGTGGTAAATTGAAGTATGCTAGCTTACAATGAGCTCCACCTAAAATAGTTGAATAACTATTGTTATTACAAAGTTATTCATTTTACTAAGAGTTTTGTGCAAGTGGAGAGTATTTAATGAGATGCTTTAGACACGTTTTATCATTTGCTGTTTGGTATGATGTTATTGCTAATCTGGTAAACCAGCTAATTAGGGCATTGATGTAGGCTTTACCGTGGAAGTGAAAAAGAGACGTCATCTTTCTGTTTAGCTTGGGAAGTACCCACGAAGCCGTGAGACATTTATGAATCCTGTTGTTATTAGGTACATGTGTTTATATTCTCTTATTTTAAAAGAAACAATTACGAGTCGGTGGTTCACGGTACTTTGGAACTAACGTTATCCACGAAGCTGTGAGATCACTAATAAACGGCTTGGAGCCAAAAGGAGTAATGATTGCATGTGTTTATTACACAACGCAAAAGGGAGATAATAAAACTGCTCAACTGACAATGTTTTCACAATGTAATTTTGATACATTTTGTTTGATAAACGAACCTACTATAGAGTCTACCGCTATTAGCCAACTGAATCAAAATTTATTTATTCCGTTTACATGAGAACCTCAGTAATCAGATAACTACAAAAAAACAATAATGATTTTTTTTTTTTTTTTTTACTGTGTCTGTAAACGCGCTCACTGTAACTTGCTGTCCAAAGGCTTTCAGGAGACTAGAACTAGATATCGCTGTATTCATTCACTGATAAGTGACCAAACTTTACTTTAACTAACAACAAAAAACTTTAATGTCTTTGGTATTTAGTAGCAGTAAACACGTTAATGTAGCTTATTAGTTGAAAGTGAGTGTTAGTGCCTATAAGTCTAAAGTGGAAGTTAGTGATTTGACTTAATATTAAAACATTTTGTGATGGTTCTCTCTCTTGCAGGAGAGAACTGGCTGATAAAACAGAGATGCCTGCCATTCAACCAGCCAGTAGGCTTTCTGACACGCCGGATCTGTGCTCATAACGTTGCAGTAGCCTGTTTTTTTGTTGTTGTTAACGGACTCGTATCTTATCGGACAATACTTTTAACTTCAATCAAATGTGTCTTCATTATAAGTTTAACATATACAGCCTATAATATATAATTAGTCCGAATGATATAGCCTAGAGATATGGAGGTGTGGGAGGGGGAGACAACAATGACATGTTGTTGCCAATATCACATGCGTTTTCCCAGCATCTTTCATTACATAACATATCTGAAACTAAATATGTCTATCTGTAATAAAGTAACTTAATAGTAAAGTTCCTAAAATAATTACGCAACTCGAACTCGCCAATAATAGTGATGGCATAGTCTATTTCAAGAGTTTATCAAACCCCCTTTCACCCCCTGAAACTGTACCCCATTCAGTGGCAGCCAGCCATGTAGGCCTACCAACCAATGTGTCTACTTTTCAAAACAGGAACAAGAAGAGTCAACTTCAAGTGCAATAACACTGACGTTTAGGCTATGGAAACTTGAATATAGCCTGCAGCGATAGACCTAGTGTGTCTGCGTTAACTTACAATGGGCCAATGTCATTAGGCTACATTACATAACAACCAATTTTCCCAAACAGAAAGGTAGCCGCAAGCAAGGTAGCCTATAGGCCTACACATTGCCATATATATTTGAGCCCGGGGAAAAGCGTGGAGCCCACCTTTCAGAGTAGCCTAAGCCAAACGTTTTGTAGGCGCTCTTCTCCCCCACACCATCAGGCTTAAACAGCCAGCACACACACACACTTTGACAAGCTCCCTCTCACACCTGCATCCCACATTCAGTTTATAACAATATAAATACAATAATATAAATATAATAATAATTTCCTTCGGCATAAATAAAGTATCTCTACTCAATCTTGGCTATCTATCTACAGTATTTCTCAGAATGTTCAGACGGGAAAATCCTTTATTTGTCGAGGATTCTCGCCATTAAAATGGCCAGTTTTCATTTAAATCCAAATAAAACATTCGAGTCAGGTAAACAGAACACAAACCCAGACCTATATTTTTATTGTGTAAAGTTTTCATTTAAATAAATTTTATTTTTTTATTATTTAAATAATAAATAAAAAAAAAAATAATAAACAGAAAAAACGGAATATAGACTTGATATGCACATTCATAAGGCGTCTAATGTTTGATAGGAAATAATTCTGGTAAACTGCGGGCTAGCTTTGGGACTCCTTGAGGGGCCCCCTTGAGGAAAAGGTCTTGGGGACCTTTTTCAGACCTTTTTAAACCATTATGTCTAAAAACCAACACATTGATTGAAACATTTATATGATCCCAGATATTCTCAAAACATTTCATTTTTAGACTTGGGTCAATTAAATTTAAGACCTAGACTTGCGTTTTTTAGACTTTTTAAGGCCTTAAATTTCACTTTTTGAATTTTAGACTTTTTAAGACTTATTAAGACCCCGCGGGAACCCTGTATGTAGAGGGCTGCAAGGTAAGACATTTGGTTTACTTTAACTTCGCGGTTGTTTCTGTGTAGTTTACATGATGCTGGCTTGGTTCAAGGCTGAATACGATTGATCGGATGATCGGATCGGATGATCAAAGCTTCATATCATGGTATTATGATAGTGTGGATAGTGATTTGTCTGGTTGAGATGGATGTAGTACCCTTAAAGAACCTTGCATAAGGTGGAGTACTTTTTGTGCAAAGGATTGCACTTGTGGTCAATCTCTCTGTGACGGTGTAACGTTAGCAATGAGTGACGTACACCGCTAGTGTTGCAGGTGAAGATTTGTCTTATGGTGGTTTTCAACACTGTTTGCAAAATAATACAAAACATGTGTCAATTTTATTCATTGATTAACTACCAGATCAACATTACTAAAAATAACAGTAGAATACAAATACTATGGGTAGAGATGAGCATGCAATGTACTGTGGTACAGTATGGGGTGTGTGTCAAGATAGTAGTGCAAATGAGTCCAGTAGTGCAACAGTGCAAGGTTAAAAGTCTATTGACCAGCAATAAATATGTGCATATGTAAAATGGACAATAAAAAATATAAGCATAGCAATTTAACAGTTCTAGTATAGGTATATGTACAATAAGATAAAAATAAAAATAGCCTAGTAATATAAAAATTACAGCATCAGTGCAAAGATAAGTCTATATAAGTCACATACGGGTTCATGCATCAGTCAAGTATGAAGGTCAAGTATCAAGTTACAGTTACTGTTATTGGTCAAGTATGAAGTTACAGTGTAAGGAGGAGTTATGCATGTGGGCTAATGTAGCCAGTAGGGTCCCTAGGCAGTGTCAACAATACACAGTATTGTAGAAAAAAAGTCTTGTAAGTGTATAAGAGGGTTTAGTTGCAGATAGACTATGCAGAGAAGTCCAACTCTCCTTTTCCTTTCAGTGAAGCATTGTAGAGTTGTATGGCCCTGGGTACAAATGACTTCTTAAGTCTGTCTGTTGTGCATGTCAGGGAACGTAGTCTCCAGCTGATCAAGCTCTTCTGCTGCATGATAGTGCTGTGGAGTGGATAAAGTCATTGTCCACGATGTTGAGTAGCTTGTTCAGGGTCCTCTTGTCTGATACTGAAGTGATGCACTCCAGTTCAGCTCCCACAACAGATCCGGCTTTCCTTACCAGCCTGTCCAGTCGCCCAGCATCCCTCTTCTTAGTGCTTCCTCCACAGCATGCCACAGCATAGAAGAGGACGCTGGCAACAACAGACTGGTAAAACATCCAGAGAAGCTTGCTGCAGAAGTTGAAGGACTGCAGCCTCCTCAGGAAGTACAACCTGCTCTGCCCCTTCTTGTAGAGTGCTTCTGTGTTGACTGACCAGTCCAATTTATCGTCTGTCTTTTTCTCCATCAGATTCATGTAATGAATAGTTCATGTAATTTCGTTCATTTGAAGGCATTAGTGTACTTTCGAGGTAGGTTTTTGACAGGCACAACTTTCTATTTTAAGTAAGGAGAATTACAAATACTTTAACCGACTGAAAAAATGCTAATAATGGCTTCTGGACAAAGTTTTAGTTTTGCAGAGTTTTGCGTACAATGGTGTAAAACAGCAGTGGACAATTAATTCCTACCGGGGCCACATGAAAAATTTGAGCTCTGTTGTAGGGCCGAACCAACGATAACTTGAAATTAATTCTGATCTAAATTTATTTTTTCCCCATTGTAAAAAGCAGAATAATATATTGTGATAAGCCTACTGGTAATCAGAAGTACAGGAATATTCTGTAAATATTTGTGTGTAAAATTATGAAGCGTGGTTGAGAAGGGAAATAAAATCATAAGTTGCTGTGCAGACATGTAAATAATACATCATGAATTTTCAAAAGACAGCAACAGATGTATTAAATACACAGCATAAACACTTCTTCATTTGTGTTTATGACTGGCATACCATGGGCCTGACAAAATGCCCAGGTCTGGTGTAATAGAAACCACTATCGACACTGTAATGCTGCGATGTCCGTTAAAGCTATTGCCGCATGATGTGAAACCGGTACTGCAAACCCGCTTGGGGTAGAGCAATTCATAATTGTATAAGTATGTAAGTATATTCATTCATTCATTCAATTAATTTAATGCAAATGTATAGCTGCGTAGAACTGGCACTCATCAAACAATGATGGATGTAAATGTAAGCAGGCTTGTGCATGAGAGCTTAGTCAACATTCTTATCCTAAGGAAGGCTGCCCATTAACATTACTGCAGATGATCTTACCTTGGCCATAAAGTTTGGTGCAGTCAGGACAAAGTCCCTTATCATGATTCCACTCTGTGTCCCAACTCTTCCCTGGGGTCACGCCACAGCTCCTGCATCTAATACAGCTCATACACACCTAACAAACAAAAATGGTTCAAACTTTCACTTACTTTGAACCCACTTCCCATCATTAAAATACCGTATTTTCCGCACTATAAGGCGCACCTTCAATGAATGGCCTGAATTAATTTTAAAACTTTTTTCATATAGGCGCAACACATTATAAGGCGCATAGAATAGAAGCTACAGTAATGGCTGGGTTTGCGTTATGCATCCACTAGATGGCGGTGCGCTAAAGGGAATGTCAGAGCCATATTTTTTCTGTGTACATGTACAAGAAAAACACTTGCTTACATCTTGACGAAAATAGCCTTTGATCACTTTCAACTCAGTCATGTAACTGGAGCGCAGCTCATTTGTCTATTAGCAAGCTAACTAAACTACCTCAAGCTAACCACACCAATCAGTATTAACACATTAACACACTTTTTGTTCTGTATAATTTGTCTCTAAAGAACATTGTAATTATAGACTATTTGTCTTCTTCACTTAAACTATTATGCTCCAGTAGTCTAATGTAAAGTTGTATATATTATGTTAAAGGGATAGTTCGGTTTTTAACACATTAAGCCCCTTTCATAGGTTCGCACAAAATCTTGATGATTGCTCCTGTCTCGGCTATTTGGGAAATATAGAATCGCCTCTGCCTGCCTTTAAAATGGCTAGCAATGGGCATGTGTTGTTTCTATCCTTAAAACACTGGTTTTAAAAAAGTGCTACTCATGGAATGATTAGTGGCGTTTGCTGATGTTCCAACCCAAGTATCGTAGCAAAATACAGTTTCTGTCATGTTTTATTTGCCATTTTGTAAGTCCCATAGGGATCTATTTGCTGCTTCATATACCACTTGGTGAGTAGCACTTTTTTAAAACCAGTGTTTTAAGGATAGAAACAACACATGCCCATTGCTAGCCATTTTGAAGGCAGCCAGAGGCGATTCTACATTTCCCAAATAGCCGAGACAGAAGCAATCGTCAAAATTTCGATGTCAACCACTTTATTGCATTTTAGACAACTTGTGAAAGCGGCTTAACGTGTTAAAAACCGAACTATCCCTTTAAGTTGTCAGAACTGTAAAATTGAATTAGCAGACGATATTTTGCCAGGCAGCGTGATTATGCGAACGAACGTGGACAACGTGACTAACGTCATTTCTGGTAAGTCTGCTGAAAAGTATTCCATTTGGAACAGCACTATCATGTTGAAAATTCATACACTTTTCCTGTAGTGCGCAGTGTTCATAGTGTATGAAAGGGAGTGTACTTTGGGAAGTGTGCGATTTGGAACGGACTGCTAATGTACACAAACAAAAAGCTGTTAGCCTTGTCTTTAAACTAATAGAAAAGAATGCAATGAGAGACGTAACTTGGCCTACCTCACACAAGAGAAATATTTTTTCTAGTTCTTTCCTTCCTTCTTTCTAACCATGGCCTTCAATCCAGATTTATAGTTTTGTACTCCAGTCATATCCAACACGTTTAAATTTATATGTAAAACCTGATCTGTAAACGTCCATATAAGTGACTCGAAGTTTCGGTAGCTACGTAGTGAGGGCAAGGGCATTTAAAGTGCTACTTCAAGGTTGACCACTACTGTGGATAAATAGGTACATAAAGCACTCAATATTGTATTTAAATTTGGAAATATCTGTAAATTAGTTGAAAAGATCATTTAACGTTTTTGGTGATACCAGAGTTTTTCATTCGAAATCGGTGATGACGTAATGTTGGGTATACTTGGAGGAAGGTGGCACTAAAACAGTGGCTAGCAACTGGGATGGGGAAGAGGTTTCAAGAACCTGCAACATCTCATATGATGGCCCACAGCCATACAACTTTTAAGCAGTCAAACATGAGCGTCTAAATGAGGAATTGGCAAGAATTGGTCTACAGTAGCCTCTGGTAAATTGAAGTAGCCTACAATGAGCTCCACCTAAATAGCTGAATAGCTATTGTTATAACAAAGTTATTTATTTTACAAAGAGTTTTGTGCAAGTGGAGTGTTCGTATTTAATGAGATGCTTCAGACACGGTTATCGATTTATCATTTGCTGTTTGGTATGATGCTGTTATTGCTAATCTGGTAGACCAGTTAACTACGGCATTGATGTAAGCTAAACCGTGGGAGTGAAAGAGAGGTCATCTTTCTGTTTAACTACTTGGGAAGTACTCACGAAGCTGTGAGACATTTATGAATCCTGCTGTTATTAGGTAAATGTGTTTATATTCTCTTATTTTAATAGAAACAATTACCAGTCTGGTAATTTCCTATTTACATTGTATGCTGCCGTTGATTACTGCCCACTGAGCTAGCTCAGTCTTACTGCCGTTGATTGCCTTTTGTCTGTGCAAACGTCATTAAATGTGACAACAGTTTGGTTAAGGAGAGGTTTACGCACTACTAATAAATTTATGTCGTAAGTTATGGTGGTGCAACTGAAATTAACAACGGCGAAAGTTTGAAACTAGCTACGGCGAAAGTTAGCTTAAGATGGATTTTACACTCCAACTTACAAACGACCTTACGTTCTACTGGTGCAACAAATGACCAACCTTGTTCAGCTGCAAACAGCTTCACGCAGCATGCACCGTGCGCTCAATATTGATCCATATAAGGCACACTGTCGGCTTTTGAGCAAATTGAAGGCTTTTAGGTGCGCCTTATAGTTCCTCTTACAGGACAGAATTAAAAACTATAAACTCACAAAAAAATTATGGATAATTCAAGAGCACAAAATGTCATTTTCAATACTGGACTTACCCATCCCTTCTTGCGTTTGTTGGGTTTGGGGTAGTTAGGCCCTAGGCAGGAGGGGTGGTAGCTGTTCTGACACCGTTCACATTCTAACAGAGGCTGTGGAATATTCACACTCACAAATTTAATTGTAAATTTTTGAAATACACAGAACTTTTCAGGGCAAAAGAGGAGAGAAAAGTGCCCTATCAGGGATAATCAGTCAATAATTTGCCCTCTGTAATGACAATACATAACAATGTAATACATAACATAATGCACACAAGGAAAAATAATATGTGAATACCTTTGCAGGTTTGCTTTTCTGACCACAAACATGGCAGAACCGACACCGTCGACAACACCAATTTTCTTTATTTTGGCCAGAGGGACGTTCCGTGGGTTCAAGGCAAAAGTGATGAAATGGTTCGCAGCATGCTTGGCAGTACAGCATCTACAAAGCAGTCAGTTTAGGAGCGCTACAGTGAATCTTGGATTTTCTTGGCAAGTATACAAACTGATCAACTAAAAGGATAAGTAAGCGAGGAAAGGACCGTTTCAGTTTGTGCATGGTGCAACACACCAAGCAATTACTACTTGATTAGCAATGTATGGCACATTTTTGCAATGTGAAACAACTAACAGCTGCTATTACATGCATATTTGATTATATTACATGCATATTTCATTTACATAATTTCTCTGCAGGCATTGCTGAAATTGGATTCATATTTCTAAACATAGATGATGTAACTTCTCAGCCTGCCATTCACTTTTTTATTTGGAACTGATTTTGGACAGATTTAATTTGTTAGACATTAGTTATGAGTAGTGCTGGGTGGTATAACAGTTTGCACCACATAATGTCTTTTTAAATGTATATGTTTTGATATGGATTTTTATAAGCCGGTAGACGTGGGACATTTCTCATTGCTGCACAATAGACACAAGAACAAAGCACAAAGAGTAGAGTTGTTGTGGAAGTGGAATCATCCTAAATCCTTACATAGTACAAGACCTGAAATTTTTGAAAGTTCAAACTAGGGCTGGGTAAAAAATCGATTTATCGAATTTGTTACTAAAAACAATGTTGATTTAGCATAATTCGAGTTTTTCTTTACTTCAGTTAATGTAGCCGGCTCCTCCCCCGCGTAACACAACCACAAACATGGTAGCGGCAGCTTAGAAGTAAACCTTCAAAACAAAGACAGCAGCTCTAGCACGCATGCTACAAAACTACACTAGAGGAGACTAAGGATGTTGATGTGACCATTTGGCCGGTGGTTGAGCATATCAACATTAATCATTTTTTAACCGACTACAGACTATTTTGATTAGTGTCGAGTGTGTGGGTTTGTTTCACACAGATTATCAGATGAGATTACTTTTTGGAAATTGCACAGCATTACTAGCATACTGTTAGGAATGTGATTTGGAAATTACTACCATCATGATCTTCAGTGTTAACATATAAGGTGATGATCAACTGCTTTATTATTATTAGCACTACCGTCTCCTCAAACTAAACATGGAGGGTCTCATCAGAGCGGTTATTTTCTTATGAGCCACGGCAATGTTTCAAGTTAGCTTCAAACAGGTTGCTACACCTAATAACCTATGTTACCGACGTGTACAGTTAAAGTATAAGCCGCATCTGCCATAGGTTAGCGGGCTTCATCAGATGCTGCAAGGCAGCAAACATTAAAAAAAATAGACCGGCCTTTTAATTGTATTTTGACGGCTTGGCTTAACGCTGCCGTAACGCATTCAGTTTAGCCCTAGCATTACAAATCTGACTGGTTAATTGGTTTCAATGGACTAATTAGGCTCTGTGGTCAGTCAGGGGTATTTTTAGTTTTTGCCATCCCTAGAGGAGACTTTAACAAACTGCGTGCCGTATGATAAAAAGGGAGTGGAATGGAAAGGCTATCACGTTACACACTGCAACAGACATGCTGCCCATCCTGTTGAAATGCAAGGTTTAAAAATTAAAAGTGAGGGTTAAAACGTAAAATCTGAATGTTGAATGACACATGAGCCTCATTTCCCTTGTATTTTCAGTATGTATATATCTTTTTACTTAAAGGACGATCACAGCAATATAATTGCACTGACGTGTTTGATGTCTGCATCATTTAAACTCTAATTTAAAATAGATTTTTATTTCTGGTAAAATCGCCCAGCCCAACTTCAAACTAACATATTTTCCCGATTTCATTCGTGAGAAATGTAAGCGCATTTTTCTATTTCAGAAGAGCGGTTCCAGACCTCTACTTTTTGTCTGAGTTGTATGCGTTTCCCTGAATTTCGAGCAGGTAGGGTAGGCTACTGTTCATTTGTGTAAATATTAAGGGTCATTTGAGCGATTAGCCTACACTGTCGTAGCCCAAACGTAGACCATTTTCAGCGTTGGGAATGTTCCCTTTCTACATGAACTAGCTGCTAGTCCAGTTCATAGTTCACAAATTCAAAAATGAGTGTGGTCACAGTATCATTCATCAGGCAGTAATATAGTTTGTTCAGTTCACGTCCACCAAAATTATGAACGCGTTCATGAATTGTCAGTCAATGAATGTTGCCTTCAGGCGCAACACTGCTGTCTGCAATACCGCTCTATACTAGCATTTCTCACTTCGGCAGCTGATTTTGCCTGGCATACAAGAAAGCAGTGACAGCGATTGACATGTTCTACAGGACTGTTAACGTTGAATAAACAGCACAAATTTTAAAACATAGCCCTTTTTTCATAGTGAACTTCTGGGCCTTAATGCTGTAGTCTTGTGGTTTTAATGTACCTTTGGCCGTAATGATATTTTCAATTTAAATTAAATAGGCCTGATACTTCTGCCTTGTATTTTAAACTGACACTTTCTGAAACTGACAATTTCTGAAAGCATGCTTGCTTATAGTAGTGCCTTTAAATGTTTTGAAATTATGAACATTTTAGGCACTGCTATACAAGATATATGAACATTTTAACACTGCTATATAAGACGAAAATATGCACTCAATAAATATCCCGTCATTTAGCCTTCTGTTTTGATTCTTTCATCACAGGTGGAAACAGAGCTTAGAAACAGACTCCAGGGAAACCACCTGGCTGCATGCATGCGTCTAAGCATCAATGGACTTCCAGTCTACGAGTTCCCCTATGGGACAGCCTTAAGTCTAAGCCATTCTTATAAATGTGAGATTTATCTGTTTGTGGTTATTGTGAATAAAATGTGTTCTTGCACATACAGTATGGTGTGAGATTTACTGTATATGTTCAGGGATTTGGGGTCAGGGGTCACTCAGGGGTTGGAGGGTGTTTGTTGGTTGGTTGATTTAGTCTCCCTCACTGTCTTGTAAACTGCCTGGCTCTGCAGGTTATGCTTGTTACGGGTATTTTAAGACTAGGTTTATTCATTTATTTCCATTTTAGGGTGTTTTTTGTATATTTTCACTTCAAATTCTGTACCCTCCTTTTGGTGCGGGGTCCCTGAACCTTCAAAGATATTCTAGAGGAAACATTGTTATATGTGATAATTCAGTATGGACTTATAACCTTATAATACCATATAACCTACAGAGATTATGAAATTAAATGTCATGTTTCAATTAAATGTGTATTTAGATCCCGTGGTATACCTTAATACCGTATTATCGCCCAAGCCTATGAAACCATTCCATTTGGGATCTCTTTGTACACCCCATTGCACATCCCAATCAAAGTGAAGTTGACCTCACATGCATTCCACTCCAACCTCCCTCATATGCCAATTAGAAGTGAAAAGACCTCCACAAGACAGAAAGGTGCAATGTAAATGTCTGGAATCAAAATGTAATAACAATTGGTTTCACTTTGGGGACTGGCGAATGCAATTCCCCCCACAGACACACACTTCTTTTGACAGCATTTTAACTGAGTGCACACTTACCTCATGTTGGCCTTTACTTCCACACAGAAGACACACAAACGGTGGCATCAGACGAATAGATGTCAAAATGCTCAGACCCCCCATCTGCCAAACATTCTCAAGGCTGCAATCCTCCTGTAAGAAGTGAGAGCACAGAAAATATATAGCACGAAAAAGAACAAGGAGAAATTCATAAGCATAACCATAAAGTGACCAGAATAGACTCTTCCACAAAAAACAATAATAAAGACAACCTTGAAGGAAGCAGAACAACAATGCATTTTAAAGACATATTTTTGGTACCCGAGCATTTTATACTCTGTAAAGCTACCCTTTGTCAATAATACAAAAGTTAGCCTTTTCTCAGATAGGAAATTGCTTTGCGCTCTATCGGGCCTGTCAGTGAAAAGAAGGGGGGTGGTATATATTAGCACCCCTACATTAGCACGCAAGTTGCTAATATAGGGGTGCACCACTCACTAGCACTGACAGGCTATTTTATGGGTGCTTGATGCTTTGGGATATGGAAGAGTGCACAAAGCGTGCACATGCTGCTTCTTTCATCAGCAGGAGCAAGTTGCAGTGCATATGAAAAACATTTTCACATGGAAGAAAACTTTATGTAGTCGTCAAAATATAAAATTCAAATGTAAATCACATACATCACACCATGGTTATTCCATTAAAATATATAACGTGCAAAAGTTGATTGCAGTAAACATTGAGAATTAATAACAAGTAACTGACGGCCTATTTGACCAATAGTGGTGGACACAGTTTTATAAATACATTTTTCAAGCTAGGTTGTCGAGAAACAGTTAACCACATATTCGGCTACACCGCCAGAACATCATGTTCATATTTTGGTTATATATACTGTAATTCTCTCACGCCTTTACCTCGCACAAGAGTAAATCAGTTTGTTAAAACATTTCCTGACGCTCAACAATAACGAGGTAAATGTGATTTGACATTCTATGAGCCTTTTTGGCTTGTAGGCCAAAACACTGTAACTTACACTGAGAGTTAAAAAAAAAAAAAATGGCACGACTAGGGATGGCAAAAACTAAAAATATTCCTGACTGACCACCGAGCGTCATTAGTCGGTTAGGTTAACCTGTCAGATTTGTTATCCTAGGCTAAACTGAATGCATTACGGCAGCGTTAAGTGAAGCCGTAAAAATACAATTACAAAACCAGTCTATTTTTTGCATTATTTGCACCTGACGCTGCTTGGATGGAAGCATAAAGTTCTTCTGCAACATTTGTAGACTATACGTGCAACTTTACCAAACAGTACCACTCTTTACCAATCAGTGCCACTCCTTGGCCCGCTCTCGTGCACGCTCAATGGACACCCGCCCTCGACACATTTAATCCAAATATAACATTCACAATTGTGAACGCAATGACGCACAGAAAACAAGCTAAATTACTGTTAAATCCGGTTAGCATCATTAGGCTATGCTGCAGAGATTTGATTAAAACTCTTGCATTCAAGTTGACTCACCATCTACCAATGTTTTTCAACTCAAAGACTTATAAGGGCCTGTCCCAAGGAAAAAAGTATTTGCTTACCTTGAAACTTAAACACATCCATAAACTGAACAGTCCAACCAGTAGTAGAGTATGATAAGCTTAGCCTGATACTTTGTTTACAATATTTTGAGGCTTCAACCAGACAGCTGAATTTAAGAGGCGGAGTTGTAAGAATAGTAGGCCATAATCTGCATAAAGTTTGCTGTTAAGAATATCAGAAATTTCAGTATATATAATGTATAAATAATTACATGTCTGTGTTTCAAATAAAGACAAGCTGTACATCTTGTAAACACAATTCATATTATATGAAAGGGGAGCGATAAAAAGGCGATGCGATGAAATATATGGGTGCACCTACATTTTGTGCTAGTGACCTGTTACCATTGAAGATCCTGAAATGTGGTAGTTTCCAAATCCAAGCCTCTCATATGTGGAATATTGCCCAATAGACCGCAACGCGGAAAAAACAATACAGAAGTCCAATACATCTTTGTCATTCTTTTTGGTGAAATGGTCCCATACACTACTTTTCTTCGCATGATGTTTCATCATGCAGTCATCTGCCCTGGCTCTAAAGTAACCTTGAGTGTTCTAGCCTTAACCCTTTAGCATACTTTTTGCATGTTGTGAGCTCACGAACAAACCCTATGACCTCGTGCCAGATGTTTTTTTTATGGTTTATTGGCATGTAAAATAGAGCGTGAGGGATAATTTAGTCACACAAAAACATCTTGGAATGAGATGGCTATAGTTAGTCTTATAACATTTAGTCTAATTTAGAGATTATATTCACGGCAGCTTGCATGTGGGGATAAGACTTGACAGTGGCTTAGATGCATTATGCTGTGTCTGTTCAAGTCAACTCATCTGATTGTCTGTTTGTGTGAATTGAAACAAACCCCCACACCTGTGGTTCACTACTGTTCTAATAAATTGTATACCATTTCAGGCAGAAAGACATCTGTTAAAATGTCATAAAATATTAAGTCTGCATTTTGCATTCCCCTCCATTTAGATCATGAGCTAGCCTGGGTGGAATCTCTCTAGAAAACCTGTATTAGGCTATTACAGTTAACTCACCACAAGTAGGCTATCAATTCCAGATGACACGCAAGTGTCAGATGAACGTAAAATAATCCAACTTTGGGAAACGCCCCCCCCCCTTCCCTTTTTTGCTTCTAAATCACCTCCACTTAAACCACACACAAGCAGACATCTTCAGTGGCATTTTAATGACGAGATTAAAATCTTGCCCCATAATGAATTGCTGTTCTTGGCAAAATAGTCAAACTATTTCTAACACAAACAGAACAGTATGGTAATAACACAAAGCATTAGTCATTTTAATAAATCAGTTTAGTGGTTTTGATGATTAAAATTAGTTGTTCTTTTTCTACGAAGTTTGACAGTAATCATGATGGTACGGCCTACCTAAAATGGGATATTTATATCATTATCTCTTTCAGGCTAGTAGAGTGCTTAAAGGACGAAGTTGGAAGGTATTGACATGATGACGTATGGCTGACAGGAACTGTATTTCGCTACGATTCTTGGGTTGGAACATCAGCGAGCACCACTAACCACTCGGTGAGTAGCACTTTTTTTAAGACTAGTGTTTTAAGGATAAAAACAACAAATGCACATTGCTAGCCATTTCGCAGAAGGCAGAGGCGATTCAACATTTCCCAAAAAGCTGAGACAGGCGCAATCGTCAAAATGTCAGTGTCAAACACTTTATTGCATGTTAGACAACCTGTGAAAAGGGCTCAAAGTGTTAAAAACCAAACTATACTTTAAACATAAGAAAGTCCCAGGGCATCGCCATACTGTAAAATTCTTTTTTAATCCTGGCTGTCAACAACTTCAAACCTTCAAGACCATCACACAATCTGACCTGATTGGTTGCCACATGGCACAAATTTGCATAAACTTATAGATTTACCAACTGACTCCCCTGGATAGGTGTTTTTGCCTTTAACAGTGCCCCCGATACATTTTCAATGACAGGTGGGCAAAATTTGCACACAGTGGAAACCACATTTTAAGGCCTCTAAGAGAACAAAACACTGTCGGCTCCAAATTAGGAAAGAAGAGTTTACATGGAATAAAAGGTACAAAGACTAAACAGTATTGAGCAGAGCAGTAATACTTTTTTTTAATGTATTTACCTACATAAAATTTTTTTAGGGCTGTAACGATATGCAATATGAAACCGAAATCGCGAAACTAAGAACCACGAACCTGTTTCACGGTGTGAGAAGGCAGAATCGCGACACACCCCTTCAAACTAGAGTTATCCTTCCCGTCCAGATCCAATACTACCACATCTTTAAGTTATTATTAGCATTATTTGAAGTTACAATTATAAAATACGTAGAGATTCACCACAAAACTACTTAAGAATAAATAAGTTTATGTTACCCGTAAGCCTCCCCCAGCTACATGTCATGTGACGCCTGATTACAGAAGTTGAGCAAGTTTAACGTGAGGAAACGCCAACTAACCCAGAGATTGTATGTACCCTCCTTATACATTTTAGTCAGTAGTATGGCAACACTGTGGCTGCCCACTGGAAAACAAGGACTGCTCTCGTGTAGTCGACAAGACCATCTCAAATTGCCGTAAGTGTTTTAAGAAGCTTACCCAAGTGACCAGCAAAACGAACAAACATGCGGATGCACATTCTACGGCACTATCCCGAAATCAATTTAGCTCACAACCCAACAGTAGCAGCCTACACTACCTAGCTTATTTTAAGCAAAGTTTTCAGCCAATTCAGATTGAACAGAAAAATTACTAATTAGAATTATTATGGCAATGGATATGCGCCTCTTTTCGACTGTTGAAAACGAGAGGTTCAAGATCTTACATTACATTATCAAAATGTGCTACCAAAACTACATCTAACGTCCTCCAAACACGTGCAGTGTATGAGAACCATACAAGCAACGGTTTGTCAGAAATATAGGCCAGTGTATAGTTAATAATTTGCATAGTCAATGCCTATTGTTCTTTGGTGTTCAATTTAATGTTATTTGTTCTGTTTGCGAACCGAATCGTGGGTCAGAAATCGTGATGTGAACCGAATCGTGGATTTAGTGTATCGTTACAGCCCTACATTTTTTATAGATAAAAGTTTTTAGAACACACACAGAACACATCTGTATCTACTTTAATTCTACACTGAAAGGATGCAGAAAATTACCTTGAAGTCAACTCTGATTTTATGTGTGGGTTCAGATGAAGGCTCTTTCTCAAACTGAGCAAAACCATTTGCAAGAGCTGCCAGCACACTGGGGGGTGTTTCTTCCAAAGGGCTCTGTATATATATATATAAAAAAAAAGTCAGAGGCAAAAACTGTATAACATTTTTAGTTACTACTAACTAGTACTAGTTATATACAGGGTTGCCACCGTAAGTAAATCTTAATGACATTTTCATGACTTTTCCCTGAATTTCCAAGACCTTCACTTAACAGCTCATGACAAACATAAGAGCTGTTAACACCCAGTAACCCAAATATTACATTTCGGGAACAACTGTCTCATTACCATTACTATACAAAACATATAAAAAAATACTTATATGGATGGATATATATAGATAGATAGATATTGACTTTCTATAAAATTCTATGACCAATAGAAACCCTGAATATGCAACCTGATGTAGGTTTATGTACTTATATTACATTTATTTGGGTCTGATGGGGCAAATGTCTCTAAACTGTCCCTCTTACTCCTTTTGGAAGATGCAGAATCTAAACATCCCTCAATGGTCAAAAATCTGTTACAAATTGGTATACCATGCCAGCAGACTCTGACATATTTTGGGGGTATGCCATTAAGGTTGCTAAATTGAAACGTTAAAACGAAATGAAAAAAGGTCACAGTAATTGTACAAATATTAAAACATGGCAGTACATGAGCAAACTAAAGACAGCATAAAGTCAATGGTGGTCCTACATTATTATGAAAGCATAAAAAAGATGAATCAAACTTAATATATTTGAACATTGTGTGTTAACTGCATATCGAGTAAAAAAAAAAGAAATACATTCATTATTCATTACAGTAAACATAATTTAAAGTGACAATCCAGTTTCTCTCTGCCAAAGCAACAGAAACAGCTGGGCAATTAGTCAAATTAATATGCTGATTCATGATTATTATAGGTAAATTATAATCAAACTGATACAAATCAAAATATAACAATCATTTTCCAAAATCATTCATTAATTTGTGTGGAGTAACTATAAGACTTGAATAACGCCAATAAAGCATTACCTTTTCTACCTTACGACGTCCAGCGGATCCTCTATGGTACATAGGCTTGCGATGTCGGACACCTTCTTCATCCTCCAAATAATCCCCAAAGAATACATCTAGGAAAATAAAGGACGGTTAATAAAATTTAATTACACTGGTAAAAACATCTTGTGGCTAACCTATGCTTTGTTTTCGCAACAGTAGCATTGCTAACTTGTTAAAAAGCATCATTCAATCTAAGCAACTATGTTGGTAATACCAATGTTGGTTTTAGCATAAGGTATAACATAGTTGTATGTAGTAATGTAATGACTGACAAACCCATGCATACATTTATAAAGATGACATTAAAGAGCTTGTGGCAAGTGGCGCCACTGTGGCCTACAACGGTAGACACAGCATTTGCAATGTTCAACAGCAGTGGTCCGCCTGCAATATAATGCAGTGCAATACAATGCAATACAGTGGTCTTTAGAGGGAGCTTGAGAGAGAAAAAACGTTGCTTAGCCCTGCTTTAAAAACATGGAATGTAAGTTCATGTAAATGTAGATTTACTTTTCCGTATCACAAACTGTCTTATCGTTGTTCAGCGTGAGAATGTTATCAACGGGTTTTAGATCAACGGGTTTGGGGTCTAATTGTGTTGGCCTCAATCTACCTTCTCCCAGCGTGGGAACCGTTTTATCTTTGCTCTGCTGGGGACGCAATTGTACCCTAAGGCACTGGGGTTTGGTTGTTTCAGGACTTTGTGGGTAGCTGCATGTGTCCACCTACAACTGTCTTACCATTATTTGTAAGTGGGCTGACCATGTTACTTTTACTGCATGGTCCGCGTGATCGTCTACACATGAACCGTGTTGTCACTGTACTTAGGTGATCCGCATCCATACAGAGCATCTCCTACTCACACTTTCCCTTCCCTTCTATATTTACAATTCTTTCTATATTTTACCATTCTCATGTCAGGGAGATGGCTCTGCCGTATTTAATTGTTCATATTGGCGTGGTATAATATAATATTGACATTCTTGTAAAGTGTTAAATACCAATTATGGCTTTGCTTGAATATTAATTTGCTTTCCTTTAAAATCACCACTAAGATTCTTCTGTCTAGTTCTGCTATCCATGTAAAGGTATTTTGCTTAGCGAAATTATCCTTTTAAGCTTTTAAATTAAGTCTAGGTTTTAATACATGTGTCTTGTATATGTAAGCAAGCCCTAAATTGTTCTTGATTATTTAATTCAATTATATTTTTTACATTTATAAATAAATGAATGGTATTTTTTTTTTTTGAAAACCTAGTACATGCATTTGTTTGTTGTCATGGTATAATAGAGAAGCAGTGACCATCAGTTCATTCATCCTTTTTTTCCAGACTTTTCTTCTCTTCCACTCCAACTATTTGTATTACCTGTCCTAGATTATAATCACATACCACATTTAGTTCTGCCTAATATATATAGTCAAAACAACTTATTCTGTCTATTGTGTCTGTGTATTCAAGGGTCACATGTCAAATTAGGCAGTGAAGACATTCTACTGTTTAAAGATTCTAGAAGTAGCTGCAACATACAGAATATATAATACCATAACTTTTGAGTTGAATATGATAAATTGATTCTGTTTCTTTCATTGAGTAGGGGACAACCTTGTTAATCTTTCATACACTTTTTCTAACTTTTTCTCTATCTACAACATAAATTGGGGGGGAAAGTACAATTTATATTGACATATTGAAAATTTTGTGACTTTACGGGTTGGATTTTGAGGACATATTATTTTTATAATTTTAGGTGATACACTGACATATTGGGTGTATTTTATCCCTCTCATCTAGTTTGGCCATACAGTAAGCTTTTTTGTACAATGAGGTCATCAAGTGTAAAAAATTGAATGTTCCGCTCAGTCTGTAAAGGGTTAAGCTAGCTAAAAATAATAGTGGTTGATAATGTATATAATGCATATGAAATGTGAACATTACATATAGCACATATTTTAAGACCCAGATAGTCTCTAAAAAAATGTTATAATGCTCATTTTCACTTGACCAGCAATAACACTTTAAGCAGCAAAGTTAAAAACAGAAAACAAAAGAATTACCATTGTTCCTGATGTTAAGTCCCTTGCGTCTAGTTGGTGGAGTTGACTGGGAGCTTATAATGTCCAGATCAGAGTCATAATCAAGCAAATCACAGTAGGACCTTGGCCTCACACAACGCCTGGGCTGTTTGCGCACTGATGGGCTGCCACCGACTTCATCCATGCCATCAGGACCATCGCCCTCCTCAGTGCTGGAATGGCCTCCACTCTGAGTCACACGTTTACGCTTTAAGTGGCCTATGGCGAAAAAAAATATTCTAAATTTTATCAACAGACATGGAAATTAAGACAACTCCAATCTACTGTTGCTTTGTGTTGAAGACTTGGTGGCCACTCACCATCTCTGCAGTAGTGTCTATTAGCCATTAAACCATCCCTTAGTTATGCTGCTACAAGTCTGTGCCTTCATGGGCGAACCCTGGCAACATTCTGTTGGCACTCCAATTGACCCCTTCTCTCTGGCACTACCTAACTGGACTGTCCAAACGTTTCCTCTATGATTCCTCACACCCTTTAGGCTGCTACTACATCTTTTCCCCAAAAACTTTTGACAATCTATGGCTTGACCATCCTTAATGATGTGGGACAATCTTAGGATTACTATGATAGTAAATTTACCATGATTGTAAATCTTTAAAAGGTATAGTATAGTTTTAAGGATAGAAACAACAAATGCACATTGCTATCCATTTTGAAGCAGGCAGAGGCGAGTCTACATTTCCCAAATAGCCAGGACAGGTGCAATCGTCAAAAAGTCGGTGTCAACCACTTTATTGCATGTTAGACAACCTGTGAAAGGGGCTCAAAGTGTTAAAAACCGAACTATACCTAACAATTAGTATTTGTTAAAGATAGTTATCATATTCTGTCTTTTTCAAAAGCTAAGTCCAGGGTTTTCATTAGGTGGAACCCAGATCCACTACTAAAGTCATTTTGTAGACACACATAGAGCAAGGCAGTAAGCCCAAAAATATTTATAACTCTCACGCTAGTTGAAGCGGACTTCTCTTCATGTATTTTTACTAGGGCTGTCAAAAGAAATTTTAATCACAATTAATCTTAAAAAATTATGTAGTTAATCGCAATTAATCGCAAAATTGCTAAAGAGAAATATTGAAACACATTTCAATGATAATCCCAGAAAACTTTATCTTAATTTCTTATCTTAATTTCTTTAATACATGCTAGCTAAATCTTAAATTCTGTAAGACCATACATGCACAAATATATATGGATATCCAGTAAAAATGGCTAACTACTAAGGAGAAAACACAAAGTAGTTTGACTGCTGACATTTCAGTCCAATGAAGCAGGCTCAATAACTAGGCTACCTACAGTCTTCATGGTAAGGCCTAAAAAAAAGTGCACATCCACGCCCATTGGCCATTAACCATAAAGTAAAAGTAAACTCAGACTGCTGTCGCATAAGCAGGTAATATAACTGACCATTTTGCTGTATGTTGTAGAGTAGCAGTTTAAACTAACTTCACATTATATCTAGCTTTATTTTGCATGCTAATCACCCGCGGAAATATGCATTGTTATTCACCAAGACGACACATGCAGTACCGGCAACAAATATTCATTCATCTTTATATAAAACACAGCTTACCTTTATGTAATTTTCCTGAGAGACGCAATGCCTTTCTTTCCTCTATCTGGTCACATCTCTTCATCCTTTAAGGATTAAAAAAATATTCATAGTTTAATAGTTACCAACTCGTTTTTTTCATGACCTAAAGTGAATCTCATGACTTTAAAGCACCCTAACTATGTAGAATTTAGCTTACATTTAGGTAAATATGAAATGTTAACCCTTTCCACTATAGTTAACATTTTTCATTATAGTATGTCATCATATTTTTTAACATTCAAAATACTGTCAAAGCATTTGATGTAGTAAATGAAAGTATCCTAATTATAACTAAACAGATCCCTGTAAGAGAAAAAAAAAATTCCATGACTTTTCCAATTTACAAAATTCAGTGACCTTTACAGGCCTGGAAAATTACATTTTCATTTTCAATGACCATGGGAACTCTGACTGATGAATTGATTCAGTCTTTACACAAGACTAAAAAAAGAAAGACATATATAACAACATTGCTGCATTATGTTTGACTTTTTTTTTTACCACACATACTTACACACAGCACTGCCGTTTTGTGTTGGGTCCACCAAATTTAGGCTTATCAAGGCAATTAATGCACTTTCCACAATCTTCTGTATGTAAGCAGCCTTTGCACTCTCCACATCTGCGTGAGCGTAACCCAAAGCAATTCCGTGAGGGGCGGCGAAATTTTAGGGGCTTTTGTTCGGGCAAAACTGGGCTTTCTGTATCTGAAAGTGATCCCAATCCTGAAAAATGAAAACAAAACAAAAACACAATATCATTATAGTAGTCATTAGAGCTGGGTATCGATTCAATTCGATTTTACCTGACAAGGGTCCGATTCGATTCTCGATTCAATTTGTTTAATTTTGGACTCAGTAATATTGCATATTACCAATTTTATTTGGACAGGGATGACATGCTCAGAAGAATTAATGATGCAAATAGTATTTTTCCGCCTTTTATAAATAAATACAGTTTGTAAACTGTCCTAGAGCTCCCTCTAGTGTCTGCTTTGTAGTATTGTTTGGATTAAGCTAAAAAGCAAACAAAAAAAATTAAATCCAAGATGGCTGAGCGTAATTTTGGGTGTTATTGTTACAAGATGATTTGGACCTTAAAAACTGTTGAAACTGTCATTTTCAACTGAGCAACTTGCTGTGACACGCTAGAAGTCACGTGGTATTACAGGGAAATGTTTTGTCTGAAATACTGATTAAAAAGATTGCTTAAAGTGATTTTGAATCGATATTGGCCTGTTCAAAGAAAAAACAATTCAAATCTGATTAATGGAGGGGGGGCAGGGCTATTTGGCCTAAAATCAAGATCTCGATTAATTGAACATTTTAACTCAATTACGATTAATAAATGATTTAATTTTTTAACCTCATAATTTACTGACAACTTTTGTACAGTACATATGCTCACCTATTACAAGATTTTTGAATGAAGGGTGCAGTACTTGATTTTAAAATAATTGAAGGAATCACACTACTATGATTTAAAAAACATTGATGTTCAATAAATAAAGTAATTGAAATAATTAACCTGGAAAAATGTGATCGTTTATAGGTTCTGAATGTCGATTACGGTTATTTTTCGATTAATCGCCCAGCCCTAATATGTATGTATGTGTGTGTGTGTGTGTGTGTGTGTGTGTGTGTGTATATATATATAATAATAAACGTCACAGACCTGTCATACAAGATAGTACCAAATCAAATTGCTATTGGGATATTATGGCTGTCAGAACATTTTAAATCTTGTCACAAATGCCTGTAGCCTACTGTAGAACTTTAAGTGAAAAAATAGCATGTGAAACACATGCAGAGGGAAAATGCTCAATGTGTTAGTGTAGCCAAAATATTGATCCTTTATGAGAAACTTTCAAGGCTTGCATGATCTGGAGTCAAATCAGTTGATTTTTTGGGATAAATGTTGAAAAAATGGCAGTCAAAATGGCAATCCAACAAATTTATGCAATGAATGCAACCAAAACAAGCATCCTAATACAAAGACCACCACAGTTTTTTTGTAGAGCACTACGTCACTTGTTTGGCAAGGCCACTATTGTTCTTTTCATGACAATACTTAATTTCATCCAGCATTGTCAGTTCTAGACTGGAGATTGGAGTCTATCTGAAGATTGGAGTCTCTCGGGAGTTATATCTCTGGATTCTGGGTGTAACAGGAAATTGTAGACCACAACGCTCATCATTTGACAATGGGTCACATGAATCACTCTCGCCCTATGCTTTAAACCATTGTACCTGCACCACTGTAGTTTACCTTGTGTCATGATGGAGGGGGAAATGCCTGAGCGTTCATGAAGAGGTAAAGCACTTAGTCGAGGGATGTCATCTGGCACTGTGGCACGTGGTTGACCCAGGACAACAGCAGCCGCTCGACACACATGCTTAATTCGAGGTCCAGCTCTGCGACCCTCCTGATAATGAGAAAAAATTATGAACATGTGTTCACAGTATGTGAATAATACCCGATTCAAACAAGTCAAAATGCTGATAAGATTTGTACACTCGACAAGGAAGCGTCTTCATTACAACACAGAAAATGCCAAATTTAGATTAAACTCTTTGTCATTAGGTGGCAGGCAGGTCATACAATACTGGAATTTAAGGCTGGGTTAAACAAACAAATAAATAAGTAAATCTTTTCCTGCACGATCATTTTAAAATATAACATAATTTTCTGCAAATGAGAGGGGGGAAATCATAACGAGGCCAAAACAAACAGAAAGTCAAAGAAATGGAGCAAGCAACACCCAAAAAAAAGCAAAGGAAATGGACAAACTCAGCTTTCAGGCCAAACTCGAGGAGCTAATGTTATACATATACAAGGCTATATCAGACCTGACAACGAATTTAAAGTCAGATTTGAGAGAAGAATTGGGAAATTTTAAGCATCAACTCAATCAAGTTCACGCTATTACCGAAATGCAAGAACGCATCACAGACCTGGAAG
>JAGFZM010000076.1:187414-236472 GCA_017657215.1 Limnothrissa miodon
AGACTTCTCTACTTGATCCAAAATGTGCCACTTGAGAAACCTGACCAATACTTCATGTAATGGAATAAGCTACTTTCTAGATATATTTGGGCAGGAAAAAAACTAGGATAAGACATAAGGTATTACAAATTGCTAAAGATAAAGGAGGGTTAGCTTTCCCATGTTTAGTTAACTACTATAGAGCAGCTCAACATCCGATTATTGGGTGGTGCATGCCGAATTATGTATCAAGATGGAAAGACATTGGCCGCGTTTCCCAGATTCGTTAAGAAGCTCTTAATGCCAAGATCTTCTTTGGAGCGCTCTTAAGAACACTGTAAAAGAAGAATGTGTTTCCCAGAGTCGCTCTTAGCCTAAGAACATCTTTCACTAAGAAGGAAACGTAAGATCGAGCTGACCCACTCTTAATAGCCTTCTTAGCGATCAAATGCTTGGTGAGCATAGCCTGTCGTTAGGGGCGTGCCACACCTCATCCACCAAAACGCCCATCTCCTCCGCGCTGAACGCCGGTGCCCGCTTGTTTTTTTTTTTACTGGCGATTTCTTCCATTCTCACATGTGTGTGACATTATACATGGATTTCACAGCAACATCAATGACGTTGCACTGCGCAAGACCAGGGCAGAACGCGTATTTTTGTATTGAAACTGTGGAGGAAATTAGCGACATGACAAGAAGTTGTTGTGTAGTGAACTGTGCAAACAGAGTTGAAAATGGCATCAAAATGTTCAACATACATCTGGCATCTGTTTCAAGTAGCTTGCATCTTTAATGTCAAATATGTATTTATGCATTTAGCAGATAGAATATGTATATAGACAAAGGCTTAAATATGTAAAATTATGTTTGGGTATATGTTGAGTGGGTGTGTGCAAGTCTTCTTGGCTACAGAACAGGGATTAGTAGACTAACAACAGGTAATAAACAGGTGGCCTACACTTAAACTGGGCTTTGTCATGGTTATTCCATTACGATAGGTAGCTTTCTGCCCCGGGTTTGCGTGTGCAGGCGCAGTGTTTGTAAACATGAAATCCATGTATTCACGGGGGTATGCGCTGATGGGCTTGATTACTACTTAGAAACACCTGATGGCACACACACACGTAATCAAAATGAACCTAATGCTACATCCACGTGCAAACACTTTGTTTGAGCGGGAGTTACGCGCATAGACGCGCAACTAGGCTACTTATGGTTTTCTTTTTATTTTATTTAAATATATATATATATATATATATATATATGGTTATCAGCACACAATGTGAAACTAATTCACTAACTCAGGATATCGCCCCTGAGCTTAATTGCACCTGTGTGAGGGGACCACGGGGCACTGTGTGTGACTTGTGCGCTGATAAAGGGGTGGATTGATCAATCAATCATCGATTGATTCAGTTTCAGCACCACCGTGGTGAACAACTCTCGTTAAGAGCTTCTTAAGAAGCTTCTTTGGCTTGATCTTAAGGTTCTCCTAAGAAGGCAGTTAAGAACGCGTCTGGGAAACACCCGTATCTTGGCGCTCCTTCTTAACGATTCCTTCTTTAGAGCCTTCTTAAGTCCTTAAGATCAATCGAATCTGGGAAACGCGGCCATTGAACCCTCACGCAGTGGCTTCAACGTTCTTACAGCGCACACTCAAGTGACGCATCACTTTGCTGAAAAATTCTGCTAGTTGCATGGAATCGTGAAAATATTGTATCACAAAACTTGACCATGTCTTAAACTGCTTACAGAAAGGTCTCATTCCATCATATTTTCATTAATTTTGTGGTGGTCTCTTGTCTAAAATAATGTCATGAGAGTTGGTTTCGACAAAAAATATGCTGTGGTTGTCTTGTTTCAAGCTATTTTAGTTAGGTGAAAACGAGAGCAGGGATAGCTCGAAAGGATTCTTATGAATATTAATGACATGCAAATGTATCGCTTCTGATTGGCTAACAACACTGTGACGCTCCCTCTAGTGGGTCTGTCTGCAGGCAGCCTAACGTTTTCTTGAGGGCGGGTTAACTGCATAGTTAATGTTCAAACTGACATACATTTGTACGGCTTTTCCGATTCGCTCGTTTTTCCTGGCAGTTTTCCATCACAGGCGAATACAGACTACAGGGGTAGTGGAGCATTTTGAAGTTGAGCATAGAAGTATAACTTGGGCTGACCTATGGTAATGTAAAAACATCAAGTCTTAAACGGTTTATTTTGGAAGGAGACCTTTACAGAATCAAAGTGCTTATGAATTGAACATATCTTTATTTTTTCATATATGGAAAAAAAAAAAAAAAAAAAAAAACACACACTTTCATGCTGATAACTGCCGGTAGCTAATTTTGCAACAGGTTGATTATGCTCAGCAGCTTCAGCTAGAGAGGGTCACTAGAGTCTGCTCTTAATCAATGTTACGGGTCCATCAATGCTTAGAGACTGGCTAATTTATTATTATTTGTTGTATAGAGAAAAATAAAAATATCTGCAAACCATATCGCTATATTTTCTACTCATGTTACTCGACTGTTCACAACAGTTTGCAAGATCTAGGCCAAGTTGATGCGCAATTGAGATAACATAATCAGCTATCATAATCAGCACTCATAATCAGCACTCCATTACGTGTCACTCAAGACACGAATTTAAATGAACATGAGCTAGACGTTAACACGGGATAAGTCAGGGGTCGAGTCAACTATTACAGAGAAATAGGGCCTACCTGGCATCACACAATTCCTTCAGTTTGCTTTGTTTTCTGTCTCAAGAGTTCTATGAAGTCAGACTGTTGTAGCAAAATTAGCAAACACTGCCACGGCCCTCCTGCTATAACTTTCAGATGTGCCCTGCCCAGAGTGAAACTGCTTTAACAATTCTCAAGTGCCCAAGTAATTCCCATTGTGGGGTGAGCCTCAAAAAAATTTCTCCTACAAGAACTACAAGACGACAATTCTCTTGAGCACCTCCAATGGCCTCTGCCCATCATCATGCAACACGATCAGACTTCTCCGAGATGTTTTGCACTTTTCATGTTCTCTAGATCGTTATTTTATTTTATTTATTTTCTCCGGACTTATCGTCCTTGTTGTTACTAAATCCTATGAACTCCTCCAGTTTAGCTAACTACTTTTGGAGTTGGAGCTATTTGATATTGAAAGAAAATGTTTGTAGAAAAAACATGTGAGAATAATTACACATATTAATTTCTTTTATTTATTTTTCTAAGCCGTGTAAGTTGGCTACATTAATGGCTGTAAGCAGTGGATGCTTGTACAGTCGCTCTGTCGCTCCACTGGCAGTGTGTGTTGTTCCATTCACTTCAATGCATTCTATGCCATTATGCCAAAAATCGCCGTTGAATCGGCAGCTGTGTGTTTTGGCCTTTAGAGGCTGAAAAAATGACTGTTGGAACAGGTGCATTGCACGAACACTCTAACGCAGGGATTCCCTTAACCGACAAATATCCGTCATTGACAGATTTTTTTTAGCCATGACGGGAAAATCTGAAGGCCGTCCGTCATTTTGCATTTCTAGGTTAAACAGTTTGGGCTGTATCAGTGTCTGTTGCATACCCATTCTTCTCCATCATACATATATATATATTTTTAAAGTAACCCACCCATGGCTAAATATGAGGCTTACATTTTAAAGAGTGCTCATAGAATAGAATAGTGCTATATGAATGCAGTCCATTTACAAGTTCATATCAATCAACTGCTTTCAACTGCTTCAAAAAACTACAGACCAGTTATGAAGTAATGTCATCCTAGTGGCAGACAATAATTTCACTCCAAGTAAATGACATTGCATTACCCTCCACGCTTAAACAAACTAATATAATGCTTAATGTCCAAAAACAAAGATCCCTTTGTTTGCCAACTTTATATCAGCCAACAATCCAAATACATCTACTTAGTGAAAGTGTCCAGACAGCATTTGCCAATACAAGATTTCAGGGAATACTAGATTGTATAACTCAAGGTGTGTTTAAAAAGTATATATAGGTAAATTGACAACAGTAAAAATGCACCTTCCTGCAATTAGGTAAATGTTGTGTCTCTGTGTACTAGTTAATCCCTTGCAAACCCTTTGTAGTAAATGAATAAGCGAGTGAACAAGTGCACTTTTTTTTAACACAGATAATCACCACTGCTCAGACCTGGTGCCAGTGTGGATATATAGGCCTAAGCACCCCTGTTCCCATTCCAGCAGTGTCTCTGCCTCCCTCCTTTTTGTTACAGAAACTCTGTTTGAGCACACACCACCCAACATACACTCAATTTGATAGAACACAGACAGAAAGCACTCAAACAGGGCTATAGAATAATTGACTGAACCACTAAAATTATGTGGTGACTGGTCAATTGGCTGTACCTGTTCTACTGGACAATCATGTTCCAACTTGGCAAGATCCTTGTGCCTTCCTCTTCGTCGCTTTACTACTTCAGCACCGTGTTCCTGTGATAAAAATGTTCCCGTTTTGATTTAATACATGCAGTATTAATCAGAACCACAACTAAAGACATACAATAATGAAGATGCAAATTGTACAAACCCCAACAGACTTGAGCTGTTTCTGTTGATCAATCTTGATGAGCTGAACTTTGGCCTTCTTAAGAAGGTTGAACATCCTTTTGTTTGCGCCTGTGAGGCGAACACGTTGTGATGTAACTTTCTCTTCGGAATTCAAAAGTTTACTTCCCATCTTAGCTTCAAAGCCATTCTCCTGTGACACTTTGGTGACTTCAGAGATCACAGGACTATCGTCCGAGTCTGAAATACCAACAAAACCTGATCATTTTAGTTGCTTCTCTTCATTTTTACTAAATAATTACTTAATAATAGTTTCTTTTTATTCAATGTAAATATTGCTTACTAACAGATACAAAACAATGAAATTTTGTTTCATGATAAAATGTACAAGTGCAGGCAATACTAATTGAAAGTGATGTTTACTGACCTTGAACATTTTCCTGATGGGAACTCATCTGAAAAACCTCTTCATGTGCATTGTACTGCATTGCCAATAGCTTGGAGCTCAGAGCACGTATGCTAACTGAAACCTTTCGAACAACTCCTGGAGTATCAAGGTCTTCTATTTTCAGCTTTGATTTGTCACTTTTGGAGTGGGAGTGATCTGTACTGCACCTACTTGCACATCCCTCTTGTTTGATTTTGTCTAAATCAAAATGCAATGGGGGGGCATTTTCAATCGCCTTTTCTTTAATATTTTTCCCCTTATGACATTTTTGTCCATGATTATTTTTCAGCCCTTTTGACTGCTGTAAATTCAACATTTTCTTGCTTAATGTTTTAGGAATTTTCTTTTCCTGAATTGAGAGTGGTAAAGTGTATGAATCAGAGTTCTTCAGAGTGTGGAGCTCTTCAGTATCTAGAAATCTTTCATAATCAAATTCAAGATTTTTATCTAATGTATACACTTCTTCTCCCACTGGTCCTAGTGCATGCCACTTAAAACTTGGGTCTCTCAAGAGGGATCTTCTTTTCCCAGCAACCTTTGAAGATAGATTTTGTGAATGTATTTTACTGCTGCATGAATCCGAATCCTTTTGACTTACTGGGGGAATTGAGTCAACATCAACATTAGACTGGGATTCTGTAAACGGTTCCTCCTCCTCCTCCTCCTCCTCCTCCTTAACTTCACAGAAATTACTTTCTGCTCCAGATAAATCACAGTTCCTCTTCTGCAACTTTGGGTGCACATTATATTGGTGCCCTTTTTTGGGGGAGCTTCTACGTGGAAGAACAGACATACCATCATCATCCATGAACCTTTTCGGAGTCTTAATAACTCGAGAGGACCGAGCACTAACAACTGGCATGATAAAATGCTTAATGTTTTTAAGACACTTTGATTTCCCACGCTGACTTGCCACAGAATCAGACACAGGTTCATCAACAGCATCATCCTCCCCTTCTCGACTAAAGAGTTTGTCTCTTTGCTTAGCATCTATGCTGGCTTTATATCTTTGATTTTCCAGATAATGAAGGCTTGTGCATATCTGTCTTTTTCTATATTTTGTCTTGAGCACACCAATTAATTTACTGACAGGAGTAGACGAGGATGCTGTGGAAAAACCATCACTACATTTTGCCAATTTTCCTTGCATTACTTTTGGCTTTTGCATTTTCATCCTTCGTCCAATCAAAACCCTGCGTCTTCTCTTGCCATGCCTTTGTGGCATCTTGACAATATGAGTTGTCTTTTCTGGATCTTCACTACCTGAAGGCTCCAACATCAACACCTCTTTGTCCTTTGAGGAATGTTTTTCAATTTCATCAATTTTTTCTTTTGGGATTTCTGGGAAAGATGACGACAGAGTTTCAGACGGCTCTTTATTCTGAGTACCTTCAATATCAATCAAATGGCCCCTGGTTTTACCTTGCCCTGATTTTTGTTGTGGTAATCCACCATGACTACTTTCTTGTTCAAAGACCGTTGGTAGTGAGGGATCACAAATGGATCCCACAGGAAAAGTAGTATTAGCTTCCTCCTCCAAGCTTTTTTTGGGCTTGCGTTTGTAGGTTGTCCATGGTTTATGCCTTGAACGTTTCTTCCGTATGGTATTAACAGCTGAGCTCTGCTTAACTGGTTGTACTGGAGAACAGCTGTCTGTCACCTCCACTGTTTCTGAAAAATCTTTAGTAGACAATTCTGTTTCCTTCATAGCCTGAGACACCTGATGAATTGAAAAGGACTGCTTTGAACTGGTACATTTTCCTGGTGTAGAAAGAAGTTTAATCTGAAGGGGTGGGACAACCTCTTTACAGTTTAAGTCATCATAGTCTGAGTGGCTTACTTCTTTTGTGTGACGTAAAGAAGACCCTGGAATTTCTCTCTCCTGAGACAGTGTGTCTTCCTCAGCATTTTGTTGTGATGACTCATCTTGGCATTTCTGTTTACCCAGAGACTTTGCAATTGTAGTTTCCACTTCATCTGAGGAAGGCTCACTCTTTGTAAGGAGAGTAGACATTTGAGAAGAATCAGTACTAGAGTTGCCTGTATTCGAATTGGCAATTTCTTGCATCTGATTGCCCTTACTTTTGCCCTGAACCAATGTTAGAGTCCAAACAAATTTATTACGTTTTTTTCTTGAAGTGGATTTGGTATTTCTGACTCTGGTCAACTTTAATCCAGGGATTCCCATGTCCAGCCCATTTTGAAAGGGTTCCAAAGATGAAGGTGCACTTATAATCTGGGTTACAGTATTTTCAGGATCTTTGCGGCATTTCTTTTTTCGTTTACTCTTTTTCTTTTTCGACACAGACACTTTCTCTGCATTTGAGTCATTCAGAGACGAAGACTGAAAGACAGATTCTATACACACGTTTTGTTTTTTCTTTGAGTGCTGAGTACTAGCTCTGTGGCAGATCCTGATGGGCATTTTTTCATCAAGGCCAACTTTAAGTTTCGTTTCCATTTGTTTCAAATTGTCATTATCAGGACAAAATGCCACATTTTCAACTGCAGACCCAGAATCTAACTTGCATGCACCATTCTGCTGATTAACACCAGATTTTTGGTCATTAGGTTGAGATACAGATTTCTCAGGAACACTGGAGTCTGTGATTTTGCTTGCAGAGCGGCCACGGCGCTGGATTACAGATGTCTTTTCTTTATCTCCAACCACACAATCCCCAACTTCTCTTCTCTTATTTCCCTTTAATTTTACATGAACATGCGATATTTGGGCACCCTGTATTTTTTTTACTTTTGATGGCAGCCTCAGTCCTTTCATTTTCTGCTCCACTAAAGGAGGAGAATTATTTTCTTTTTTCATTGTTGTTTCAAGTGGCAACTTAATGGTGATTGTTGGAGACAGCACTTTCTGTTTTGGAGAAGCCCTCTTCCGAGTTTTTGTACCATCATTTTTTGTGTCATTTGAGGGATTTGATAGACAAGAAGCTTTCTTTAAAGCCCTTTTTGAAACTTTTGTTGTATCATTTTCTGTAAGAAGAAAGAAACATTGTCAGTAATGTAAAACAAATATATGAACTATTGATATCGCTAAATATTATCACTCCTATTAGTACATTTACATTTATGCATTTAGCAGACGCTTTTATCCAAAGCGACTTACAAAAAGAGGATAACAATGAAGCTACATAGCAGAAACCTTAAAGAGCATAGTGCTAGGGAATAGTGCTTCAGTTCAATTAAGCGCTAGGACAAGAGTAGTGCATCAGTGCGGTTAAGTGCTAGAGAAGAGAGTACCTTTAAGTTTAAAACAAAAGAAAACAAAAGGCTTCATGCCACAAATCAATATCCACATAACCACATACACCCTTTACAAAAATGGTAAATTTTACATGCCAAACAATATAACCCAAATAAAATGCATTCAAATTTAAATTTATGTAGAAGTTCAAATCCTATTTTTTTTACTTCAGATAGGCCTAAAATACCTGATGTTGCGGAAGCTTTTCGCAAAAAATGTGATGAAAGTTGCGGTGATTTTTAATTTATTGTTGTGATTATATTGCGTGAGGAAATAAAAGTTACTATAAGTAATTGTGATTTTCCCTTTTTTACTTTTTTTTAAAATGAGGAAATATTAAATTATTACTGAAAAAAAAACATTAAAAGAACAAAGAAACTGAAAAATTCTTGTAAACAACCTATTAGGGCTGCCAACTCCCTCAACCTCAAATGAGGGACACTTTCCTGGATATCTCAAAAAGATGAGGCACACTTTCTTGCAGGTGTATGCGCACAAAATGGCAAGGTTTTATAAATCCACCAATTTCACAGTTTAAAAGTACAATCCACTACTTGCTCCTTTTCTTGAAATACTGTAGCACTAGAATATAAGCAACAAACCTTGAAAACTTTTACAGCAGGCCCAACTTTTGAAAACATTTAAAAATGTAACAGCATAGAACTTTTTGTCATTGTCCATCTGTCTCATAGGCTACATAGGCCTACTGTAACCTACATTTTATTGGTTCCTCTTCTGACCTCTTTCATAAGTATAGCCTATGTGCAATAATATTGCCTGTCTCTTTTGTTATCCTCAGTTGTCTGTGTGCTATTATTATTATTATAATATATTATAACCAGTTGGGCAAGCTAATCAGGAAATGGAGTTAACTAAGCACCCACCAGTTACTCCACATCAGATGAAACTTCACTACACCAAAGCTATTTAAGACCAAATGCAGCTAAAAATGACAGTAGTTCAAAACAGTTACATTTCTAATGTACAAAAAGGCCTTTATTTAATAATCCAACTTTCATCTAGACTGTTACTGTATTGATTAACAAACAGCTAGTATATAGCCTATTGATATGCCTACTGTATGCCTGTTTACTGTGATATGATCATACATTGTGGGCTTTTTTTTTTATTATTATGGCATGACTGATGCATCAAATGCATCACATTATTGCAATGAACTGATCTTCCATGTGCAGCCTAGATGGAGGATTTGCTGCTGTGAGCTGATGCTTGATAATATAACTTTAAGGATCACTTCATTGCCAAAAAAAAGCTAAATTAAGCTATCAGTCAGTGTACTCATGCTGTACCTCACTACAGCCACGCTACTGCGGTAGTTAAACTAGCTTATTAATTTGTATTGAAGCTACTGCCCGACATTGATTATAACTTCGACATTTAATTTAAGACATGTCATTTAAAAGGTGTTGAACTTTCTTGCCCATTTGTGATCACTTCTCTTGGTGTTGCTCTCCTGACCTATCTCTGTTGTTTCTTGTCGTCTGGGTCTCTGTTGGTATCATCTTTGCTCCCTGTCTTACTGTTGCTATCCAGTCAAATGTTTGATAAGCCTATGGATAAATCGTAGCCTATACCTCCCGATTAAATGGGTTAAGTATTTTAAAAACACGGAAGAAATGCCACCACATAAAAAACAGAAGCAAACACGTAACCAGATGCGCGTAAATCCCGATTGACTGGGAGAATCGGGGTGCTTCAATGTGGGCCGGGCAATTAGAATGCCATTGATCGCGCTGCAAAGTAGACATAGACGTGTGATTCTAGCTCAGAGTAAAAAAGATAGTTTGTCGACGTGAGCTCGACAAGACCACGCAAATGGTCAATTTTGCGGGAAAGTTGCGGTGATTAGTTACAATTGCAACACCACCCTGAATTCACAGGGATTGCTTGAAGTTGCGTTGATGTTGCAAATCGCAACATCGCGAAATCCTGGAGGGTCTGGTCTTCTCATATGGATCACCTGTCTCAAAAGCCTGTGTAAGTGGTTTGTTTTGGTTTTGTACCTGATGCCGCTGCAGTCCATGGAATGCATAATACAGATGGAGAATGCCGCGGAGGAGGGCTATTTTGGCCCAAAAAGCTAAACTACGACTCGATCATTTGTAAATGGAGGCCACCGGCAAGCATATGAAGAGTGTTACAATCTCCGAGGACAGACCGCCACAAAACCAGTGCAAACTGTACAAAACTACATCACAGCACTCTATAGCATGCAGTGTTCCCTATGACAGAAAAAGCGGTGATGGAGCATAACACAATTAATTGCTATATCGCGGTGGACATGGCATCAATTGCCGTAGTGGAACAACATGGATTTGTGTTGTTGAAAACACTCGACCCACAATACATTTTACCTAGTAGTCATTACTTTACAAGACAAGAACTGCCGCGACTATGATGAGAAAGCGTGACTGGCATTTGAACTCTGTGAGTACGCAATGACAACAGACAAGTGGAGTTAAGTTAGCAGAACCAGTGAGCCTTACATTTGTGTCACAGTACGGCTGAGACTGTTAACACATTAGTTTTCCAAATACAAATGGAAAGACGGCCCACATTTTTATGTTATTGTTGTTTGCAACTGTTGCATGGTTTAGTTTACAACTTGTCATATTGAAAAAGCTCTTTATATTATTTTCATTATTTTTATAGACATTTATTAAAGTGACCAACATGGTTACAAATAGCCAAATAGCAAAAACAAACAAACAAAAAAAAAACAACAAAAGAAATATTTGCCCTCTTTAGTGTAGAGTTTACAGTTGCTGATGTTCAGACATTAATAAAGACCATTTTGTGCCATTTGTTATATTATATTTTGCAGTAGGTTTTTTATGCCTGGAAAGATATTGATACATATATCGTATATCAAGATATGAGAAACATATATTGAGATATACATTTTAGTTCATATCGCCTAGCCCTACAATACTGTACACAAAATGAATCAGAAATTGCACATAACCTTAGTTTACCTGTGTATAAAGTGGAGGCTACTACGGTTGTTATGTTGTCACTAAGGACTTCAGGAGCGAAGCTAGAGTGAACATGACGAGTTGGTAATGGCAGAGGCTAAAAAAAAAATGTAAAACTTAGCCCTTTCATTCTGAGTAGGACTACTTTTTTGTTTCATCCAATTCAAAGATGATCTGCCTCATCTGTATTGTAGCCTATGTATATCAATTCCAAAGAAAGGCAATTTGGAGGGACATTTCAGAACCACTTGCATTGACTTAATCTTCCCATAATTCCTTTGCATCCAAAAAGTTTTGGAACTGAAGAATCAGCTAGCTGCGCGACAGTCAGTGTTTACAAGACCAGGCAACAAGATCTTCTGCTGCACACAGATGTTGTAGGTGGCTGAGCAGAGGCAAGTTTCTGGAACGATTTTCTGAACCATTTCCCTGAAATCAAATAATTTCTGAAACCTTTGCACGCTGAATATACACAGTTACAAGACAGTGGCTCTTGGATTTAGCTTTTCTTACCAATTTGACTAACAAGCTCAATGATTTCAATTTCGAAATGCAGGGAAAAGACAAACGCACAGTTCCGTGAACATATTGAACCTGCTATCAATGCCACATTTCTGACTTAAATTCAGCACTGTATTGTTGTTTTTTTATGCACAAACTAAATATAGGCAATACATTTTGCCACCGTTAAGGCTTTTGTTTTGACTTTGCATCTCTGCACACCATCAACTCAAAGTAGATCTTGGTTCAAAAAAGATTGGGCACCCCACTTTGAACTTGAAACACTTGAAACACAGTGTAGGGGGTAGCGAGAACTCGACGCAAGTGACATAGTTCGCTTTGGTTGGTTGAGCGCTGTTTCCATAAGGAGGGCATTAAGCGGACTAGGAAATAGTGTGATTTGGTTGAGGTAAAAACATTAGGAAGAGCAAAGAACTGCAATAGATGGAATATATTCATTACTATATTTTTCATTATGATACTGCAATCTCTCTGTTTTGACAAATCGACAGTACATAAATCGTCTTCACGATCTCATATAGTCATATCGCACACCCCTACATGATACTAGGAAATGGTTAGACTACAGAATAATAAAGGAAAAAAAGTTTTCCCTTGCCCTGTTTCTCATGGGTGTTTTCTGCTGTTAAGCACGTTAAAAAAAACAAAGCTTTACAAACAATGTGGCTCTCATAGAACTACAGATTTCGTTGACAACGTAGTTTACAACTGTGTGGCGATCATCAACGGTAGTAACCATGTGTCATTTTAGATCTGGTTAAGCCGCAACTCCATGCTAATTTCTCAGATAGTGAAATGTCAAGCTATGCTAGTCCAAAAATATTAGGGGTTAATAGGTTAGTAGTATGCATGTATTCCATGGCATAATCGGTTAAGATTAATCGGTAAAACGTGCAAGTGTAACATGTTTTATACTGCAAGATGGCATTGAGTATCAACCATAAGTGCGTTAAACTCTGGCTATAAACTTAGTATGTGGCTGCTGTTTAGCCAGTTGCCAAAAAAGTAACGATAGATGCAATGTTTATCAGAAATGAATGCATTTAACCCATTTATACCGGATGCTGCGCAGCGCAGCACTGCTCCTCCCGTCGGTTGCTGCGTAGCGCAGCACTGAGTCTTCTGCCGGCTGCTGCGTAGCGCAGCATTGTTGACTTATCGTCATTTTCATGACTCATCTCGCATGTAGTGCACTACCATTGGCTGAAATACACATAAGGTGGGTCTTGTCTATTTTTTTAAACCACGTGACCAACAAAATGTTGCGTGATTCGTCGAAAATTACGTCAATCAATCAAACATACATGTGCGTTTGCTTATGTTTTAAAACCCGGGTTAGCTTCGCTTGATGAAAACTTTGACAGCGAAGGCAGCGATTTGGAGTTGGGAGAAGTTACAAGGGAGGAGGAAGGGATTGAGGGGTTTATGCATGAAGATCTGTTAGATAGAGCCCATCGATATATAGTTAAGTATTTAAATAGATAAATTTGATACATTCATATTCATATACAAAATAAATACAATGACGGCAAACATGTTTGGCATAAACTCATTACTCTTATCATCTTGCATCTTTAGATATCTCCATCTCCATATATAGACAAGAGTGACAAGCTCTGGAAAATCTGAGGATTCTTGGACCTCCTCCTGGACAGATACCAGGCTCTCTATGAGGTCAATGGCTTTGTCACTGTAGATGAGTCCATGGTGAAATTCAAAGGGCGCCTGGCCTTCCGGCAGTACCTCCCCAAGAAGCCAGTGAAGTGGGGAGTAAAGGTGTGGGTGATGGCGGAGAGCGCGACCAGCTATGTTAACAATTTCCAGGTCTACAAGGGAGCCTTTCAGGGTAAGACAGAGAAAAAACTGGCTCACCGTATTGTCACTGACCTGGCCAAACCATATTATGGGTCCTACCTATCCATATTTATGGATGATTTTTACAGTAGCGTGCCACTGATGGTGGACCACAAGATCAGAGGGGTTCAAGCTTGTGGGACTGTGCGAGCCAATAGGAAGGGCCTGCCCAGCAGAAAGGACCTCACAAAGGAGGCTCACATGGGCAGGCATGAATTCAAGGTGGCACAGCAAGATGACCTCACATTCTGCATATGGCAGGACACCAAGCCAGTGATGGTCCTGTCCAACTACCATGACCCAACGGCTTTTGGGACTGTGAGGAGGAAGGTGAACGGTCAACGCCAGGTGGAGGTTCGGGTGCCAGTGTGGCTTGCTGAGTACCAACAACATATGAAGGGGGTAGACCTGCTGGACCAGATGGTGGGCTATTACCAAATCAATCACCGATCTAAGTGGTGGAGGAGACTTTTTTTTTTTTTTCTTACGGTGGCGTCCTACAATGCCTTTGTGGCTGCAAGGTCTTCAGGAGGAGCCGAGTGGAAGTATAGGAGGGGCGGCTTCAAAGACTGGCTGGAGGATTTAACCATGGAGCTGATTGTCCCAGTGACAAAAAGAAGTGCTCCCCAGGTGCGCACCACCAGCCCAATTGGTGCCTTAGCAGGGCATGACCTGGCCCAAATCAATACTAAGAGGAAGACCTGCAGGGAGTGTTCGCTGAAGCACTGTGGCACCAACGTGCGTGCTGGGTCAACGCTGATGGGGTGCAGGCAGTGTAACCTTCCACTGCACCGCGAGTGCTTCATGCACCATGTCATTCACCCAGGGTTCCCACACCTTGGTTAACATCAAATTCAAGGACCTTTCAAGGACTTTCCAGGACCAATTTTCTCAAATTCAAGGACCACACGGGGCGGCATTACCTACTGCTTACCTACAGCGGGTTGCCAACTTCAGTCAGTTGGCTGAAATGAGTAGGCTTTTCCAACATTTGCAGTGATTTATTTGAACTATTATTATCATTATTTTTGTCTACCTGACTCTCTTTGGTAGTTTTAAGTTTGCTTTGTCAATTAATTAGTTATTTATCATTTCACAGAAATATTTGCATAGTCATTCACATGGGGGTCTGTGATCTGCCCTCCCCCAGAAAATTTTTAAATGTCCTAAAATGTCCTTTCCTGCATTAAAGTGAATTGAAATAAGTTACAGAGGTAGGCTAAACTAGCGAGACAGCTTCAGAGCACCCAAATAGTCAAAGATTTTTTTTGCGCCTTTGCCCATTGATCAGCCCAGGTTCCTGAACACAAGCTATATTATTTTGCTCTTTAGGTTGTGCTTCGCTATATGGAACTGGAGGCCTACCCTCAAAAATATTTTAAAAAGTAGATGCCTTCTGCATTATGATGCATTTGAGGGAGTTGACTTTTATCTGAAGACTTCAGTATTGAGCATGTATTCAGGCCCTCAGTATTGAGCTTTATTTTCTTTTTTAAATCACCTTGTACCCTACTCTGTAATATGCATAAAGGTGAAACGTTTCTTTCATATATCATATCATTGCAGAGCTTTTCAATCATCAACCAGGGAACATGCATTTTTCAGTTATGCACCAATTGAAACAACACTTGTCATTCGGGATAAGAAGCCATATAACCTGCAGTCAACAGTCTACAGCTGTAGACTGTGAGATATTATTAGATCTTCTCATTAAGCCTCTCATAGGCAACTCATAGGCTCTTGTAAACAGATTTCTTGTAGCCTACATGTGAACAGGAAATACAAGAATGAAGTACTAAATAAACCAATGAACTCCAATGAATGCCAATAAAATCTGTTAAACAAACAAACTTGACTGAAATTAAAAATCAGTGTAGCACCTGCAGAATTTATGTAATTTTAAAAGAACTGGAGAACTGACACATGTAAAATTGATGCGAGACTGCCAGACCACCAAAAATATTCAAAAACTTTCAAGGACTGTGTCTTTTTATGCCTATTTTCAAAAACTTTCCAGGGCCTTGAAATTTTTTTTTTCAAAATCACAAACTTTCAAGGATTTCAAGGACCCGTGGGAACCCTGTTCACCAGAGTTGAGGGACCCTATTAAATTGATTTGCTCAGTGAGTGAGGTTCAGTCAGTCTGTGTTGTTCAGTGAGTGATTGAGGTTCAGTCAGTCTGTGAGGTTCAGTCAGTCAGTCAGTCAGTCAGTCAGTCAGTCGGTGAGGTCTCTGTGTTTGATCAGGTGGTTTGCATGTTGGCATGTTTTAATGTTATGTTATCCGTAATATGAATTTATCATATAAAACACATTTTTCCTTACACATCTGACTGAGATTTTTTTCTAAAACTGTGTTGGTATGTTTGTGCTAAAGGTGCCTGTTTTAATGAAACCTAAGAGTCTTACCTTTTAAATGCAATTTATTTCATGTTTTTATGTGCTTCAGAGGCTTAGATATTAAGGTTTTTATAAACGTTGACAATTCTTTATATTTTTTCAGAAAACCATCAGGAGATGAGGACCTTTACCATAGATTAGCATAGGTTTTAATAGGCATTTTTTCCAGGTGTTTTAGGTATAAATGAGTTAATGTAACATGACCTGTTAAAAATACATTAAAACATTTGGTTATTTATTTTGTGGGTTTCAAGGTACTGCTGAGACACCTTTCACCTTGGCAAAGAAGGCCAAGTTACCTAAAGAGAAGGTGGAGCATATTCACAGGACTGTGGTCAAATTCGTGGTCAAATACTGTCAAAAGTGGAATCTCCATCGTTCAGGTGAAAATATTGTGAGATGTAGTATGAAAACAATTCTACAAATCTACTTAATTCATGTGTGGACTATTCTGTGTTACACTAAGACATATTTTTTTATATGTATATACAGAGATGAGAGATTTTGCCAGAGAAGCAAATATGGTAATCTTTCCGAGTAAGAATACATAGGCTAGTTGAAAGACCAAAATGTGAATTGATATTCAGTTTGTTTTCCCTTTTATTTGTATATTATTATTTGTGTATTATGAAAGCTTTTAGATTAAAATATTTGTTCTTGATCTGTGCCACAGAAATAAAAAAAAAAGATTTCATCATAAAAACTTGTTTTCTTTTCTTTTAAAGTACCAATTTAAGTACCGTTTAGGAACTGTCAACGTTTTGAAATTTGGCGCTGGTATCAAATTACACACTTTCAATACCCAACCCTACTGGTAATTCCTTGGAATTACTTTACCTAGTGCTTATTTTCTTCTTAATTTTCTGTATAATGCAGCATAGAAAACTTAGTGGTACAACCTAGAAACAAACATAGGACCCAACCACCATAACTACCCTTGACACAGCCAAACAACCACCTCAGGTACCCTGGACATAGCCATTAACATAATCAACCAAAACAATTACTATAGCAACAGTCTTGTAGCCACCCCTATAATTAACATATTCCCCATAGCTATAGCTTCCTGCATAGCCACTGTCAGATACCACTAACCACTATCTCAGTAACAATCTGACAAATAATAATTTTTGGCAAAGTCCAGATTGAGCACCTGCATTACATATTTTAATTCACCCTCATTATTCCCAAGGAAATGGGGCACAGTAACTTATTTTGTTTCATTTCCCATCTCACTCTGTTACCATTAGTTGAGTCATTCAATTGAATAGGTACATTTTCAACTTTTTTCTGTCTTTCCATGTGACAGTATGTTGTTCTTTTTGTATGGGAATGTTTACATTAATAAAACATTTTTAAAAGATCTACTATGACACGTTCATTATTATTGGACATATATAAAAGGATAATGTTATAGGTACATACAATTCGTAGTTATTAGAGGTAATCCCTTATCAACACTGCTGTTATTGTCAAACTTACATTTTCAACTAACTCGCCCGCAACTCGGACCGCAAAAAATAATTAACACATTTTACCCGACCTGCTTTCTGATCCGCAATTTTTTAAAGTTGTCTATGCTTTTGATTAATTTTGTGGCGTTGTCGGGCTATGTAAAACTGACATTAGGTTACTGATTTATAGGCATTTATAAGTAGGCTAACCTTGTTAAAATTGCAGGTTGGGATTGTTCAGTCAAAGTGGGGGAAACCAGGCGTTTCGTCCCGTGTCAGCATTCATTTTAAAGTTAATAAGGATTTCTCATTGGTATTAGTTCGTGTGTGCCTAATTGAAGCTCTCACAAGCACAAAACGCAGGCATAGAATAGGCCCATGTTAAGAAACTTAACCTAGCCAAAATCCAAGGCTACAATCATTGTCTATACAAATAAAAATATTCAATAGGCCTACCCATGGTACTAAAACAGAAACCTTGCTCAGAAATAGGCTACAGTAAGTCTAACTAGAGGTTAGAATTAACTTTTAATGAAGTGGGCCTAGTGCGTGCGCGCCTACCATGTTCTCTATTAATGATTTGAACTTTGCACAGAGGAAAACCCGAGAAATGCAGTTATGATGTAAGTGAGCATTTTAAGTATCAAAATATTTTTTTTGTTTATTTAATGTTTATTCGCGCTATTGAGTGAAGTGAATGCGTTTGTTATGGTGCGCCATCACCAGTGTTTTGTCCATTTGTTTTTTTTTTCCTTTGTTTAAGGTGCGGAGTCACCAGTTTTTTCTATTTTTGGTGTTGGCTTGGGCTACTTCTGTCAATTGTGTTCGTGGTCTGTTTATGGTAGGCTAGCCTATTACTGGACATTGCTCCATCATGTGTTGTATAGGGGCCTGATGTTGGCTTGATACGCTACTGGGCTGTAAAATGTGTAAATGGCATCACACAAAGTACACATGACGAAGCAAGCACTATGCTCATCGTCTTTCATTATTTCAACAAATGTCTCCCATACTTTGCTCCGTTTGCCTGTGTGCGCTTTAGGAGCTTCCACTCCCCAGTTTTCATCTTCTCTCTTACCGCTTCCATGTCTAACTGTATTATCATGCTGCATATAAAGTATTTGTTTTTAATTTTGTCTGCTATATAAATTACAAAAGTTTAATTGGAATCTTTATTCCAAACGACCCGACCGACCACGACCCAAATGTCTATTATTTTAATATTATTTTTAATATTTTATGCTGACACGTGGACCGCAGGCCCCCGCTCAAGTTGGATCAACCCGCGCATCACTGATACATACATACACACACACACACACACACACACAGTCTGTATACAATTTAAAACCCACACCACTTCCAGACAATTGAACCTCAATAGTCTCAATAGTCGCCATTAGAGATGCGCGGATTGCGGTTTAACCACACATCGGATCAGGCGGGTGACGTGAGGGAAAATAGTATTTTAATTAAATTCGGACAGGTCGCGGTTGAACAAAAAAGAAATAGTGTGTATATATTGTTGAATACTTAACGTTTGAAAACATAACGTTTGTAAAGTGGCATATTTTGTGCACGGAAGCTGGAGGCAAAATTACTTATAAAGCTGTATAAGTCGTTTTAGCTGGCTTGCTGAGGTCCAAACTTTGAGGTACCACAGGGTTTTAGATTGGAAGGTTTGGAAGGCCAGAATTAAAAAATGTATGACGCCTGTAATCATCAAAAGCAAGCTGCTAATCATAAAGGTAGGCTAATTTTGTATTTCCCTGCAAAATGGTAATGTTAGAGAAATCGATAGCTTTGCTTGGTGTGTAGGCTATTACAAGCACAAGCTCACAAGCACCACTCTACTATTCGAAAAGTAGACTGGGCTAAGTATTAGGACAACATTAATGTTGATTCCTTAGTTTGTTTTCTGTTCTCTGACAACCAACAACACAACACAAATGGCATGGCAAAATTAAGTGCCATATAGTGCAGCAGCCGCTTTAACGTGTAATGTTACGAGTTACACGTTACACATTAAAGTTACAATATACTGTATAACAGTGGTTGGCAAATAGCAGCCCGCAAGATGATGTTGATTAAAATAAAAACGTATAATATTTGCTGTCAAAAACGACGATTCAACAGATTTCATTACACTATCGCCATCACTACCTTAATAACTTCTGAGTCAGTAGCCTGTAGTTGTGAGAATCCATGCTACGTTGAGGGACGCATTTCTAACTTTTTGCTGCGCTGCAAGTGCCCGAACCAGGATCTTGCAGCTCTGTGTATATCCAGCCGTCAGCGCTTCATTTAAATTAAACTAAATTCAATTCCATTTTATTTGTATATCGCATTTTACAAAAGACAGGTCTCATTGAGCTTAACAAAAAGCACCAATTAGCAAGTGGATGTGTTTTTTGACCATGCGTGGTCTCGTGGTGCCTTCCAATGTAAGATGAGATGTTGGATGTTCATAAATTCAGGTAGGCTGAACGCAGACCTTTCCTTCCACTCTTCTTTGTACATCCTGCATTCGCTGACAACTTTTCGTCGCTTTGGACAGTGACATTTTTGTTTCGCTAGCTAAGAATCTTGAGTGTTTCACACATCCAAACAAAAACAACATCAGGATGTCATGCGAGAATTAAGCTTCTGTTGAATGACGGATGACAGGAGCTGCTGCAGTCATTTTAAATGATTGTAAATTATTTTTTTAATAAAAAGAGTACCATAGGCCTATGATATGATATAATAAAGTTTTTTTTTGTAGGAAAGCATGGTTTGCCTGATGATCGCCCGCGATTTAACTGTCAAAAAAAATGGCCCGGGTCCAAACTTATTTGCCGACCCCTGCTGTATACAATAGAGTGCCCTATCATACGGTAGACATTTTAATATCGTACTACGATATCGGAATATCGCACATCTCTAACGAGCGCAATGATAATAAATAAAAAAGCCAAGCACATAGATCTTCTTCCTCCAACTTTTCATACCCATTCTGTTGTAAAAAAAAAACTATATATTACATATAAAGACAGCACATTAAGATGGATCAGATAACAAGCAAAGATGTTTTAGATAACAAGCAAAATGTAAACAATGACTGACTATATTTTCAATGATCACACACAATTTCAACAGATCAAAATCACTTACTTCTTAAAAGGCTTGGCTGATGCCTTGACTGCAGTGGGTTACCACAGTCTGTTTCAAATCCTTGGAAGTCATCTCCCTATGACAAAAAACAAGGAAAATATATCTTTTAAAAATGTACATCAGGGGACGTATTCAAAAAAGCAGCTTACAGCTAAAAGTAATTTATAATTACAGACACAAAGTATGAGACAAATATTATGAATTTGGGGGAGAACTGTTGCCTCCACATTTGCCTTGCATCTATGATATTTTAGGCAGCCTTTGATTTTTTTGTTAAATTTCGTAGTGTTACAAATACACTTATATAACAATTTGAGTATCCGCATGTAAAGAGGAAAGACGTGGATTTGCTTGGTGGCTTCTACCTTCAAGGCTGTTTGGAGTACATTGAAAGAACTGGGTTAAGATAAATGCTAAGAAAGTAGCATCGCGCACCAGAACAATTGCGTGCATGCACAGAGACAAAACAGGTATGTATCAACTCGTCTAAGTTAGGGAAAGAACATTTCGATACTGAACTACGGTGGCGTGTTGCTTTAAGTTACGTTATTAGATTAACTGTTAAAATTACGGCAGATTTGACTGACCAAATCGGTAAGATGTCTGGTGTAGCCTGTTCTTTCAGGCAGCCTTGAGCAAGGCATCTAACCCCTCACTGCTCCCTGAGCGCCGCTGTTGTGCAGGCAGCTCACTGCGCCGGGATTAGTGTGTGCTTCACTTAGGGCTGGGCGGTATATCGATATTTAATCAATATCGATATAATTTCAAACCACGATATGATTTTTGACATATCGTATATATCGGTTATGACTTGTTTTTTAATCCAGAGACAAGTATTCCGCTTTTTTCTGCTATGCGACGTCTGTGCACCAGCTTCCTTGCCACTGATAGCTCAGTGCTCCTTGCTTTGAGTTAGCTCCTCCCTTCCCCTACTCGTGTAGACCGAGTAAACAACAATGGCGACTTCCATAGAATGCATGAGTTATACAGATGGAGAATGCCGCGGAAAGGTTATTGTGGCCAAAAAAGCGAAACAACGGTTTGGTCATTTTGAAATGGAGGCCACCGGCAAGTATATGAAGAGTGTTACAAACTCCGAGGACAGACCGCCACAAAACCAGTGGGAACTGAGCAAAACTTCAGAACTCTTTAGCATGCAATGTTCTCTAACTCTATGACAGAAAAAGCGGCGGTGGAGCATAACGTTAAAATCAATTGCCGTATCACGGTGGACATGGCATCAATTGCCGTAATGGAACGCGGATTTGTGTTGTTACTTTACAAGACAAGAACTGCCGCGACTATGATGAGAGAGCGCGATTGGCATTTGAACTCTGTGACGCAATGACAACAGATGAGTGGAGAAAAGTTAGCAGAACCTGTGAGTCCTACATTTGTGTCACATTACGGCGGAGACTCTTAACACATTCGTTTTCTTTGCACAAAATATACAAATGGACAGAAGGCCCACATGTTTGTTATTACTGTTGCACAGTTTAGTTGAGAACTTGTTATTTTGAAAAAAAGCTCTTTATATTATTTTTATTATTTATTTTATAGACACTTTATTTATTTTATTTATTTATTTATTTATTTATTTTAGCTGGAAAGATATCGAGATATATATCGTATATCGATATATGAGAGAGATATATCGAGATATACATTTTAGTCCATATCGCCCAGCCCTAGCTTCACACTGTGTGCTGAGTGTGTTTCACTAATTCACGGATTGGGATAAATGCAGAGACTAAATTTCCCACACGGGATCAAAAAGAGTATAGTTCTTCTTCTAGTTCTAAGATAATAGGAGCTTATAAGGAGGAGGAGGGAGAGAAGCGAGACTGCACGTGTTTGTGTGTGGCTCATTTAAGAAATTGTGAGCTCCGATGAGTCGCTTGTTTAGTTTGAGGAGACGGTAGTTCTAATAATGGCCTTATTAAGCAAGATGTTAAATGTGACCAATTTTTTGCTCATATGCGACACAGATCGGATCTGTTCTATGACAGGAGAAAAAACGCATGCATTTGGATATTTTAAAATTGGATTCAGGCTTTGTTCATATTTCGAGCCCTAGACTAGCTTACCAAATAACTTAAACATGAATGAAACGTTTTCAAACTTTTTCTTATTGTCGTCAGTTATAGAATAACATGACCATAGAAATTTTACTTTTAAAAGCAAAAAACTGTTTATTTGTGAACTTGTCAAATGTGTGAACTTGTCATGCAATGGTACTCTTCTTTGCAGGATGGGTAAAATGGCTAGCCTTCAAAAATGTGTGGTCACAACTTCCCCCTTGGCTCATATCACCCCACTCTCCACTATTAACATTATCCGTTATCGTTTTGCACTTTGTAGACGGTCCCAAAGCTTTCCTCTTATTGGTCATTAGGACCAATGTGGTATTCCTGCCTGTATTTCTTTAAATACATTATTTGAACAAAAATACGGTTGTAGCTTGTCTACCTTACCGCTGTTGAATAGACCTGTATATTGTGTTGTAATACTGGTGACTGAAGGGTTGCCGGTTCAAACCCCGACCAGTGGAAAGCGGCTGAAGTGCCCTTGAGCAAGGTTGTGCAGGCAGCTCACAGCGCCGGGATTAGTGTGTGCTTCACTTCACTTCACACTGTGTGCTGAGTGTGTTTCACTAATTCACGGATTGGGATAAATGCAGAGACTGAATTTCCCTCACGGGATCAAAAGAGTATTAAAAAAAAAAAAAAAAAGATAGATAGATAGATAGATAGATAGATAGATACTTTATTGATCCCCAAGGGGAAATTCAAGGTCCCAGCAGCTTATAAAATCACACACAACATATACTACAGTGTACACAGGATAATAAGAAGCAGATCAACAAAACAACATGACTAGATCAACATTACTAAAAAGAACAATAGAATACCAATACTAAGGGTAGAGATGCGCATGAATGTACTGTGGTCCAGTATGAGGTGTGTGTCAAGGTAGTGCAAATGAGTCCAGTAATGCAACAGTGCAAGGTTAAAAGTCTAATGACCAGCAATAAATATATGCATATGTAAAATGGGCAAAAATATAAGTATAGCAATTTAACAGTTCTATATGGACAATAGATAAAAATAAAAACAGCCTAATAATATAAAAATTACAACATCAGTGCAAGGATAAGTCATATACGGGTTCATGCATCAGTCAAGTATGAAGGTAAAGTATCATCAGTTGTTTTTGGTCCAGTATGTAGTTACAAGTAAAGGGAATAATATTATTTTGTTTAAGATTTATTGAGCCGCAAAGTTCAAATCAGTCAACTTCTAGCTTTAGTGAATTTCTGTGCGGTAAAATATCGGGAAATCGGGTGTGAGACTGTGAGAAATTGAAATGAGTGAGTTTCACAGCCAATGCATAAGAGTTAAGAGCCTTGATTGTAGCCTACCTACTCCAACACTATCATTATTTGTGATAGGGGATTATGGTGCCATAAATAGCCTCACTCAGCTACACCATTCTTTTATTTAAGCAATGTGTGTAGGCATTAAGCACTGTTTTTCGACCTTTTGAGCTTCTACGAGCGAATGAGACTTCATGACAATGCACTGACTGATTTACAATTGATACATTTCGTGTTTGACCTCAAGCAACCCGCTTGACGAAAATCCGTCATAAGACAGCAAACTTTAATCCAAGCTAGTCTGGAAACATGTTCACGAATACTGCTTCAATGCAGACTAAGCAAAATCCTTTTTTGGCGTTTTCCCATCATAAGTTTCTTTAAAAAACGTTTTGTCAACTAGGGATGGGACGATACGCTTAAACTCACGATACGATGCACCTCGATATGCCAGGGTCACGATACGATACGTCACGATACGATATCAAAAAAGAAAAAAAAAGAAAAAAATATTACTGAAGCACTATCGATACTTAAGCAAAATATTACTTAAGCATTATGCGATAATGCTTTTATACAACAGTTCTATTGCAAACAACAACAAAAAAGATACCAAGAGTGCATTTTTAGGAAGGATAATTTCTTATTTGCCATTGTTTTTTTTTTTGCCCAGTTCCTCTGCTATGCGAAGTATACCCAGAACGCGTGTGGTTGCAACAAATAGTTACTCTTAATTTGCAAGATGAGGCTGCCTCACTGTGGCCTATTGCTTTCGGCTCTTCTCAATGCGGTCCAGCTTGTCGGGGTTAAACGGGGCGCATCTACAGTATGTGCTTGCCTCTCCTCAGTGGCGTAGCACGCTATCTCGACCCATCTCTGTGCGAGAACCACTTCCCATAGGGCCTACCACTAGGGTTGCAAAGGGGTGGAAAATTTCCGGTAAATTTCTGGAAACTTTCCGGAAACTTTCCATGGAAACTTTAGCTTGGGAATTTTAGAAATATTCAAAAATGGAAATTTGTGGAAATTATGTGAATTTATGGGAATTAACTGGAAATTTTGGATGATTTTAAGAAACATAGACCATATGACTCATATACCAACAACATATTTTGTCATAAGACATTTTTGCAAAAAAATATACAATTAAATTAGAAATATAGCATTTTTCTGTTAAATATGTAGATTGTAAACTGAACAAATGGAAAGGGCTATCAAAACATTTAAATGATGTATGAAATCAGGTGTGGTTATGTAAAACTGCTTAGCAGGACGCAGAAGAAACAGCACATTTTGTGCTATCTAGCACCATGATAAGCTAACTTCTTTAATACAAAGGTGCTAGCTAGCTTACCTTTAACATATCTGCCTTACCAGTGAGATAGCAATCTATATTTTGATTGGGCTAGCTAAAATCTAACATTTTAGAACAAATATCATCTAAGTTATATCATCATAACTTTCTTGACTGTTTGTAGTCCTCAAATGTGTAGCGTGTCTGTATCAGTGACTGTATGTGGCTCATAAAGGTTGCTTTAGAAGTCCATAATTCTAGAAATCATTGAGATGTGATGGGAGGATGCACAATGCGTATAGGAGGTGCGGCCTCAATAGCCCTGCATTAAGAAGTGTGTTATGCCCCCGTGATTGAAGAACAGCAAATTATAGGCTACTCAACTTTATGCATATCACATCTCACAGTTTTAGCCAAGACCGCTAAAATATTATTTTCTACCAACTGTCTTTATGTCCCTGACCTTTAGTTGAGATAATTCCCAGTTTTTTCCAATTTATTCCCGTTAATTCCCATAAATTCCCGTTAATTCCCATGGAAAGTTTCCAACTTTGAAAATTCACGGAATTTTGCAACCCTACCTACCACTACAGGCCAAGGCCCAAAAACAAAAAAGGATAGAGGGAAAGAAGTACGCACAAATGATCATGGACAGCGACTATTTGCATAACCTGCACAAAGCCTACGATGAAAATCAGAACGCATACAAACACACCACGTTTCTTTTCAGGCAGCACAACAGTGGCCTCATCAAAGAGCAAACAGACACATAAATGATAACACAGCGGCCATTTAACCACAACCTGATAAGCCGATCAGTTGCCGTAATTAGCATGAAAAAACCCTAGCACTCACCCATCGAAGTGAACTTTGCGTACCTTCTGCTCAGCAAACTCGTTGACTATTGTGGTGATAGAATTGTGGTGTGGTGGTAGCATTAGCATCCAAGTCTGAGTGCTGGATGATGTCAATCACTGAATCGGAACTTGACGACGGCTTTAAAAATACGTCTAATTTTGCTAATGTCGAATTCCTTATATCCAATTCTTTCTTCTGCTTACGTTTTTGAGCGCCACTTTTGGGCTTCTTGTACATTTATGCTGACTTTCCTAAGAGGCCGTTACCGTTTACATTTACTAGGCTAACATGTAGAAGATCAGAAATTACAAAAAAATGTTATGATTAGACAGACAATTTTCACAGCAGGCCATGTTATAACATCTTGTAAATTGACGATAAAATAATATTCAAAAATGTTATTTGTTGTTATTAATTAATTTTGATTCTAGCATTGAAATGTCATTAGTAAAATCAAATTGACAAGAAAAGTAGGAGTAGGAGTTGTTGCAACATGCGCTGTGACTTGACGGCGCACCACACAGTTCCGCATATATTGTTTTTCATTTAGTTTTACCCTGCTTGATCATCAAATGGTGCAGCCAACCTGCCACCATAGACTGTATGTCTGCCCCATATACATACACATAATACACTTAATTATTTATATACTACACAAATCATGCAGCAGTGCCATATATCTTTATTTCGCGATCCATTTTTTTCAACCTCGATGCGTATCGTCACGTATACATCGCGGTATTTCGTCCCATCCCTATTGTCAACCCACGTTAGCGTGAACTTACATCTACCCATTTCGACTAGTGTTACCAACCAATGTTACCAAAGATACTTTCCTTTGCTCTAATCTTTGAAAAACTGGTAGGGTAAATGCGCAAAAGGCTTTACCGCCGCTATAGCAACTAGGGATGTCCCGATCAGGTTTTTTTGCCCTCGAGTCCGAGTCATCTGATTTTGAGTATCTGCCGATACCGAGTCCCGATCCGATACATAAAAAATACATTAAATACATTCAAAAAAATGTTGTGGTCATTAACTTTTTAACACCTCCAAATCGCAGACATTAGCGCTTTCTGCTTCAAGCTGCTTCGGTGTTCTTCGGCATTTAACCAATAGCATACCTGCCAACCTTGGACAACGTGGTGTGATGTGATGCATATTTCCAGTATTGCTTAAGTAACTACATAGTTCCCACCTAAGACCATACAGTATTTAGATATAATTCGATTAAATATATAGAATATTCAGCTATAGTACATGAAATCTTTTAATCACATGGCAATTAATTCCACTGTTTTCTGTGCTTTGACACAATTTAGGTTTTTGTTCCAAATGTTTTTAAATTTTGAACCACTGTTTTCACCAAGACATTTGACAAAAGGTAGCCATGGTAATCCAAAAAATGTCCCTTCAACAGAACTTAACTATAACTGAAAAATATATTATTTTGTGGTATGCTACATGTCTTAAATACATTGAGCATTATAAAATAAAGAATCCCAAATACCATGCTATGTCCCTTTTGACATAACACTTCTCCTTGATAGCTTTCCTCATTGCCTGCTGACTTGGCCTTTCTGAGGAGAGAATGTCTGACTTTTCCCCCCTTTGTAGTAAAAAATAAATTATACCAGGACCTAACCTATAATACCCTATAGACTTACATCCATATTCATAATATTATATGAATATATTATACTCCCACCTCCAATTGAGCTATTGAGGGGGGTACTTTTCACATTATTCATTAGCATATGGTTATTTTTATAACCTATCGGCTGTTATCACATTATTTGGCCTATTGATTATTGAATATCTTTTTGAACTGGGAGTAGCCTCTCACAGATGGATAAGGTAAGTGATTCCGTATCTTTAGAGCCTCCTGAATATGGGCAATCTAGGCTACTCCAATCATAACGAGACCACCAGGAACCATGGCATAACCTAACCATCTAGCCAGTAAAATATCACAATCAGATGAGCAGGCTGTGCTTATCTGACTAAACGGGCCTGTCGAATGGCTGGCTGTGACTGTTAGTGGGACTTTTTTCATTGAGCAAAAGTCACTATTGCGTGATATTGCTTAGTTGACGTCTAACGAATAAAGTCCTATCCATCTACTTAGCCAGCAAACACGAACAAACTGTTTAAGTCAGTCCTATAGGACTTGTGACGACGTAGTTTTGTGTGTTGTAGCCCTGTAGTTTGATGTTTAAATGCTATCTGCTACATGGTAATGATTGACAGGTAGGCCCAATGTCATGCAGCATGCATTGCTGTTTCTGTGTGGAGGTCTAATTCCATGCCACTGCCTAACTATAGATGTGTAAAAAAAAATAATAAGAGTAAACTTATATACTGTATATCCGAGTCCTGATCGGGAGCTAAAGTCCGATTCCGATCGAATCTGAAACCACTTGATTAGCCCCGATTTCCGATAACGTGATCGGATTGGGACATCCCTAGCAACCACTGAACACTCCCACACGGCTAGCATTCATTCAAAGACATCCTAGGGGAAACACTGATTTACTACCTTTCAAGGGCCTTATTTTGAATTTCATTTTTTACTACCTTTTACTACCCCGCGGGGACCCTGCTTTAACACTGTATTACACAAAATGAAATAAAATTGTGCGTATATGACGTGTAGGCTACTACGGTTGTTACGTTGTTACTAAGGACTCTAGGAGCAAAGCTCGAGAGATCTAGTGAACATAACGAGTTGGTAATGGCGGAGGCTAAAAAAAAAAAAAAAAATTACCACTTTCATTCAGAGCAGGAGGAGGATTACTTTTTTGTTTCACCCAATGTAAAGATGATTTGCCTCATCTGTAATGTAGCCTATCTACATCAATACCAAAGAAAGGCAATTTGGAGCGACATTTCAGAACCACTCACAATGACTGAACTTTCCCAGCTAAATCAGCCCTTTGAACCCAAACGTTTTGGAACTGAAGAATCAGCTAGCTGCACGGTAGTCAGTGTTTACCAGACCAGGCAACAAGAGTAAGGCCATAACTGTGACATCTTAATTATCGTGTCATCCATGCTCTTGCAAAACACAAGAAATGGTTATTCCATGCGCAGGTGGAGGAGACAGGCATAGAACACATAAACGTTATAGGTGGCTAAGTAGAAGCAAGTTTCTGGAATGGTTTTCTGAACTGTTGCCCGAAATCAAATAATTTCTGAAACTTTCGTAGCCTACGGTGAACACAGTTAGAAGACATTCAGTGGCTCTTGGATTTAGCTTTTCTTACCGATATGATTAACAAGCTCAATGACTTGAATCTCGAATTGCAGGGAAAAGATAAACACGTTGTAAATAGGCCTATGCATGATCAGTTCCATGAACACGTTTAAAAGCATGTTGAACCTGCTAGCAATTCCACATTTCTAACTTGAATTCAGCATTGTATTATTTGTTGTTCTGTTTGTTATGCACAAACTAAACATAGTTACACAATATATTTTGCCACTGTTATGGCTTTTTGTTTTGACCTAGTAGATCTCTGCACACCATCAACTCTAAAAGTAGATTTTGGTTCAAAAACATTTGGGTACCCCTGCTCTAGTGGCTCAACTTTTGCAGCTTGTCGCTTTGGACGCTTATTGTCCATACAAAGTCAATTACTAATAAGATGATTTTTCCACATTTAGTCCTGTCTCAATGTTGTCCTTTTATGTATAATAACAGTTAAGTATATTGCTCAAGTTATGGGTGTATTTTGTTGGTATATGATTAGGCTACAATTTGAATGTTGCATGAGTTGAGAAAAAGGGTGTGTGTGTGACTCACAGCTGTGGTGCGGTAGCACAGACACAATAATCTAATGAAGGGTGACACTAGACTTGCATTTTGTATTCCGTTTTCACTTGGTAAGGTTACAACCCAGAGGAAGAGCAAGGATGACGAGAAGTGCCTCAAATTGCGCCACACTCATCCTACAATACTGTTGGAACCTGTATGTTCCCCCCAGTTTCAGCCACAGTCCAGCTACTTTAAAATGACTTTCGTATCATATCCATGATTTAGCCTAACATAATTATCTTCTGAGTGCCATAGTTTCTGCTAATGTGTTCTGCGTCATCTCCGTTGCTTAATGTTAGGCCTGATGATACCTGCCTGAAAGTTTAACAATAACTTGCGCCTTTAGGTGGGAGGGCCAAGCCCATTCCGAACTACAGAAGCCCAGAGGGAAGCATTGATGGATATTGAAGAGAGAACCGATTTTCATCTAAACAAATCTACGTTAACTACACACTCAACTTAGTCAATAAAATCTGCTTATCGCCCAGCCCTACTTGAAAAAAGCTTTCAATAAATTTATGCAACCATTTCCGTGGTCATAAAAAAAAAATTCTATTAGACTGGCCTGTGGTGTTGCAAACGTTGATTGAGCGCATTGCTCTACAGCTCTGCATAGTGATACAGAACATGCAACGAGCTAGCTGTACAATACAAGCAATCTAGCTGTACAGAGCTCACCCTACAGCTTTGAGGTGTTAAATGCAGGGTTAAAAACAGACTTAACGATGGTTGTCCTCTTGGTGCAGATTATTAATGCACAAATCATTAAAGGGATAGTTTGGTTTTTAACACATTGAGCCCCTTTCACAGGTTGTCTAAAATGCAATAAAGTGGTTGACATTGAAATTTTCACGATTGCGTCTGTCTCGGCTATTTGGGAAATGTAAAATCGCCTCTGCCTGCCTTCAAAATGACTAGCAATGGGTATGTGTTGTTTCTATCCTTAAAAAACACCGGTTTTAAAAAAAGTGCTACTCGCCAAGTGGTTAGTGGTGCTCGATGATGTTCCAAAACATGTATCGTAGCGAAATAAAGCTTCTGTCATGTTTTATTTGGCCCTTTGTTTATATGAAGGAGTAAATAGATCACTATGTGACTTACAAAATGGCAAATAAAACATGACAAAAACTGTATTTTGCTACGATACTTGGGTTGGAACATCAGCAAACGCCACTAATCACTCCATGAGTAGCACTTTTTTAAAACCAGTGTTTAAAGGATAGAAAAAACAAATGCCCATTGTTAGCCATTTTAAAGCCAGGCAGAGGCGATTCTATATTTCCCAAATAGCCAAGACAGGAGCAATCATCAAGATTTTGGTGTCAACCACTTTATTTCATTTTAGACAACCTGTGAAAGGGGCTCAATGTGTTAAAAACCGAACTATCTCTTTAAAGTAATTTTAACCATTCTACCATTTCTAAACATTCAACCTTCTATCCATTCAGTAATGCAGGGGACAGTTGGTCTCCGCTGAAATGGTGAACGGTAAACTTCCACTTCACAGTCTATGTGACGTTGACGTTGTGCTTATGCTTCTTTTCATTGGCTTTCTGTATGCTTTCAATAGATATTAATATTCATTTAGGGCTTTTGATGAATATTTATAAGCAATTATAGGTGGGGTTTGAAGTATGCACAGGTGCCGCAACTTTAGAGTAGGTTGTGATTTATAAAGGGAACACGGCGTGGAATGTCCGTGCGCACTGTTTTATAAATCTGAATATTTTAACACATCGTGCACATCTTGAGTTTCCTAGCCTGGCTTGCGCGACAAAGCTCATGGGAGCTTAGTCTGGCCATCCTACATTACTAAACGTCTTCTGGGAGGCGGGCTTAACCTGCGTCCATCAGATGCATCTGTATACTACTTGACGAATCTACAACCAGTCAGACCACTCATTCTGATGACGCATGCGTAAGCTGCCCACAGATTTGGGAAAAATAATTCCTCTAAAACGGCAGCCTGGCCAGACTGACTTGCTAACGAAATTGAATGTAGTATAACAGGAAGTATGGGCGGGCCAGGTTAGCGTATGCCATCTTCTGGCGTAAACCCAGCGCAAAGTCTTATAAATGAGGCCCCTGATCTTTTTGTCCTACAGGGCCAAAATACTGCATTGTGCTGTAGAAAGCTGTAAAATGCACAATTAGAGTAGGTTTTTTTGTGCCCAAAATATTGCTAATACTGTAGTATGCTGCAGTAACACTGCAGGTAACAAATCCAGATTTGCAGTACCACACAAGATTTTTCATACAAAATTGTTTAGGCATAAGAATGCTACTACAACATAAGGATGCTGCTAAGACCCATAACATTTTTGTAGAGTGCTACACATTTGTAACACACAACTGAACAAGGTCCATGACGGCACAACTATTGTTTTACTGGTTTCCTAAAAACATTAATCTACCTTAAATGACAGCATGCAGGTCAGTGACACAACAAGACCTCAAGTGCCTCAGTACTTGCCATGAAACTTACATGTAAACACAGAGGAACACACATTTTTGCAGCCATTACATGCCTAAAATCAAGTCTTTTTTAATTTACTGTAGCCCAACAGTCCTAGATTGAATTGAATTTCCCCTTGAGATCAATAAAGTATCTACCTATCTATCTATCTGTCATGCACTCAAAACATAAGGGGTTGCAATGCATCGTTTTCACCCGTCCTCTCCATAGTTCTCACAAATATAGCTTGCCACTGAAAACAACAATTTGCAGCCATCAACGTATGGATACTTCATCAGCTAAACTTATTATGTGTACTCGCAGGTAAAAAGCAGGAAGTTTGCCCTCATATTAGCATAGTCTACTAAAGACCGGGCCGCTGTCTCAGTAATGCCGAGTCGTGGTCTTTCCCTCCATGAGCCTAGGCTGCTATGGACGGCAGAACTAGCTACATATTGCTAAAGCTCGCTAAATTAACCTACCATACGTAGTCTAGACATTCCTTAGATTGTATTCGTTGTTGCTATATTCCTAATCATTGACCACTGTCAACATTTATGAACGCGTAAAAAAAAACCTTTACAAAACTTCAGGAAATCCACTGACACATTTGTAACTCAATTGGGTCGTTGTCATCATGCTAGCTAACCTCTTACAACAGTGAATATCCCCACCCCCTCCTGGTCAATATCACGGACGGCTGCTTGCAAGATTGCTAACATTACATTAATTGGCCATCGTATTTCTGAACAGATTAGAATTACATTAATCTTCTTTAACGTCTTGCATTCTAAAATTCTGATAATGGAAAATTTGAGACATATTATGAACACCTCTAAATGTTTCATCGTTAGCCCGATGACGTTAGTTAGCAAATGTTACATTAGCTAACTGCATATTCTTTGTTGAATCCTCAACGAACAGCCTCTAGCTAGCTTTTGGCTAACTAGCCACTGCTACCGTAACTTAAATTTGCAATTTGGTAGGTGCGCATTGATCTCCTTCACCAGTGTAACGTTAACGTTAGACGACTAACGAAGATTTCTAAAAAAAAAAACGCAGACCATTAACACCAATTATGCTACAACGTCATTATTTCATAGTATCGTTTTAGTTTACTTTACTCACTTCTTCGCTTCCACTTGAGCTGTACCCAACCTCTCCAAGGCTCTTGTGGCTTGCTTCTATACCCAGTAAGCGCAGATGAGACTGGTCTTCGTTGAATCCAAGTACCAGGCAGGAAGGCCTCAGGCCTCCGTTCGGACTGTCGTCTGGTTCTGTCCTTAACCGGCTTAACTGCCACCGTCTTTCTGATCGCAGACGGCTACGAGATGAAAACGGTCGGCCGGGAAAGCGACCTCGAGCTGCTGCCACACCACCTGTGACTCCGACAGTTGGCACCGTTGCGGATCCGCATCCCGTTGCCGCCATCATTACTCCAACAACAACACCGATAGATGGCAACTTCTGTGTGAGACAAGGGAAGAAGGCGCGTTGTGAAACGCCACACACGGCCCGGGTCAGATGATCTTTCTTGTTCTGGGTAATGTAGTTTTTAGCATGCGGGGGGCATGACTGTCGTTTTTTATACAGCCTACAAAAAAAAATATTTTGCCACACCTTTTGAGAGCTTGAACCCCTCACATGCTAAACAAGCTTTTCACTATGGTCATTACGAACACGAACCCCTGAATAATTCACTTAAAACATACTGAATTAGAGTTTTTCCGTAGAAAAGTGCACAGATCACAACAAATTCTGTAGAAAATTTGCTGATTTTGCCCCTTAATTTGCCCATTTTCCCTTAATTTTACCCATGAACTCAATTAAGGGGAAATTTAAGAGTAAACCCTGAAGTCAAACCTTAATTTGAATGATTTAAGTGGTGATTTAAGGCCTGTGCAAGTAGGCTAAGTAAGAGATGGTTTAAGACAATTTTAAGAACTCAAATGTCCCTGAATTTATGAAGGAGTGGTTTAAGAGGATTTTAAGGCTGTAAGCCTATCCCTTTAGAGGTTAAATTTCAGGTTGACCATCACCATCAATTAATGTGTAGGCCTACATAAAGCGTTCAAAGTGTATATATTTATTTGTCTAAATGCGTTAAAATAACATTGCGGTTTGAAAAAAGGCAGCAAGTTTGTTGTTATTTCCGCGTTACGTCACGAAAGGAACTCTTAGTAATCTGGACAACCTAAAATGCTTAATGTGTAAATGCAAAACGTAGCTTATTGTACCAAAACAGCGATCAATCATCACCAAATTTCTCATGGAGGTGGGGATTGGATATACAGTATATAGTACAGTCCAGGTCCAAATCACACCAGATTTCTCCTTTTTAAAGCTTAAAGTTTCTAGCTGTTGAAAAATATTTATCTCATTGATTGTTGGCACTGTATAGTATGCAGGTTTGCTTCTTAATATGAATGCTTTACCCCTAGGTCAAAAGTCAGACTGCCGCAAAAACCCCATAAGTACATAAGCACTTAGGTTAGAGGCAGTGTTGGGAAAGTTACTTTGGAAATGTAATGTGTTACAGTTACAAGTTACTCTATCTAAAATGTAATAGTAGTGTAACTATTTCAATTACTTTAACAAAGTAATGTAACTAATTACATTTGATTACTTTTTAATTATTTTCCCACATAGAAAGGGGTGATATTAATGTGTGCCCATGTATGATGTGGCCCTTGCGATAACACAGTAAAAATGTGACTCTTGGTCTCTGACTGGTTGACCATCCCTGGGCTAGGCCAACACTGAGTTTCTACCTGACATTACAGTCATCATCGCAAGTGCAGACTGCTTAGTAAAGTGGGTGGAGTGACGACAAATGTTTCACTGCAGAAGATATGTAACTTGAAATGTAATCCTGAATATTTCCTCAATGTAACTGTAATTTAATTACACAGTTTTTCAATGTAACTGTAACTGATTACTGTTACTTTTATTTTGTAATTAAATTACGTAATTTTGTTACATGTAACTAGTTACTCCCCAACACTGGTTAGAGGAGGTCACCCCCTCCATTATCCACCCGGATCAACCTGGCTTTATCAAAGGTAGATTCTCATCCTCCAATGCTCGCAGACTGTTTAACATAATGCACTACTCCTTAATTAATAAAGATACCATTATAGGAACTCTGATCCCTTAGTCAACTGGGGTCAACATTAGGGAGGTTCGGTGCCCCTTTTTATCTAAGCGCTCTCATAAAAGCTCAAGCTACCCCCCGACAACTCCGGTCCTCCAATGACTGTCGACTGGCAGTCCCGGCACCTCGCCCAAGGCAATCCAGACTCTTCTCATGTGTCGTCCCACGCTGGTGGAATGACCTACCAAAAACAATCAGAACAGGGCCATCTCTGGAGGCCTTCAAAAAGCTCTTAAAGACCCAGCTATTCAGAGAACATCTTCTATCCTAGCACTAAAATGAACTGAAGCACTATCCCCTAGCACTATGCTCCTTAAGGTTTCTGCTATGTAGCTTGATTGTTATCCTCGTTTTGTAAGTCGCTTTGGATAAAAGCGTCTGCTAAATGCATAAATGTAAATAAATGTAAATGTTAATATAGGCAAATGTTTCCTGTACTTCAATGTATGATTTCTTTGATGGTTAATTTTATATTTGAGTCCATAATTTCTTAAAAGGCGTTTCACATAGGCCTACACTTCCTTTGCTTACAGTAGGTCTGTGCTCTTTAAATGCTGTAATAACCTAGGCCAGGGGTCGGCAAACTTTTTGAGTCATGGGCCACAATGGGTTATAACATTTGATTATGGGGCCGTGTCAGGAGCAGACAGATATAGTATTTGTGTGAAGTAATATAAATGACATGTAAAGTCCATTATATTTCACAGTTTTGGCCTTAAATAGGTAGTAAAGCATGGATATGCAGGGCTTTTAAAAAAAACCAATGCATTTATTAACAGCAGTTTGCAGACATTGCAGGGAAAATACTAAATAAAGGTCCTTAGTTTGCCCATGCCTTACCTAGGCTAAATAAATCACTGACAAACATGCACATTCTCTGATTATAATCAGAGCCTATAGATCATTTTAGGTGATGTTTTGTATGCTTTATTTTAGCAGCTTGCGTTTTAAGATATGTTGAATTTGTGGTAAGGCAAGGCAAGGCAAGGCAAGGCAATTTTATTTATAAAGCGCATTTCATACACAAAGGCAACTCAATGTGTTGTACAGATAAAACAGTTCAGAGATTGCATTAATAACAGCACAAATTAAAATGTGAAAATTAAAAATTACAAGTGCACAAAAATATGTGTTAATAATAAAACCAAAATAAATAAATAAAACTAAAAAAAAAAATAAAACCAAATAAATAAATAAATAAATAAAATTAGGTGGCATTAGGAGTACGCGTCAGAGAATAATTTGGTTTTATGTCTGGATTTAAAACTGTCAACAGTAGGTGCATTTTTTATATTCTCTGAAAGTTGGTTCCATAGCCTCACAACATAGTAGGAGAAAGCTGATTCACCAATTTTTGTTCTGACAGTGGGTCTGATCAACAAATTCTTTTCCACAGATCTTAGAGACCTTAGTGGAGTAGATTCATGACATGTCTAAAATATAAACAGGTCCTTTGCCATTCATAGATTTAAATAAAAGTAACAGTGCTTTAAAATCAATTCTAAAACTCACAGGAATCCAGTGCAGGGATTTTAAAATTGGAGTAATATGGTCAGTACTTTTTGTTCTTGTAAGGACCCTAGCAGCTGCATTTTGAATGAGTTGAAGGGGCTCATTTGTCTTTTTGGGTAGGCCTGTTAAGAGGCCATTGCAGTAGTCAACTCTGCTTGAAATGAAGGCATGAATAAGTTTTTCAAGGTCCTTACTTGACATTAGGTCTCTTAGCTTTGAGATGTTTTTTAAATGATAGTATGCTGGTTTAGAGATTGATTTGATGTGACTGCTGAACATTTTTCAAGGAACCTCTGATAGTATGTTTTATTTTTTCTAAGTGTAAAAAAGACATGAGCTCTTCAAACCAAGACAGTGTGCCAGGTGGCTTAGGGCTCTTCCAAAGCAACAGTATCTGCCGTTTGGCTATGAGTGAGGCAAATGCAATAACATCTGCTTGGTAGCTAGAGAATTTGCCTATCACAGGAGACACACCAAATATGGCAATCAAGGGGCAAGGAGAAATGGTAGCATTCAGGACTACAGAAAGGGTGTCAAAAAAAGATTTCCAGAAGGTATGTAACTTGGGGCAGGAGAAGAAAGTATGAGTATGGTCTGCTGGAGAATGGCCACATCGAATGCAGAGATCATCTGCAACTGGGAACAGTCTCTTTAATCTGGCCCTAGTGTAATGAATTCTGAAAACAACTTTAAACGGAATTAGAACAGATGCATGTGGTATTGATCCTTATGAGGACCTCCCTCCACCAGATCTCATCTAAGTTGAGGCTAAGTTCCTTCTCCCAGGTGTCTTTAAGCACCAGGAGGGGAGACACCTGTGAAGAAAGGAGGAGATCATGTATTGAAGAGATGCTATTATGCATGACTGAGGAACTCATAATGTTTTCTAACAGAGTTGTAGCTGGCAATAAGGGAAATGAGGTGAATTGAGTTTTCGCAAAGTTGCGTAACTGAAAATACCTAAAGAGATCCCTGTTAGAGACACCAAATTTTGTGACCAGATCAGCAAAGCTCCCAAAGGTCTTGTCCAAATAAACGTTGTTAAATGAGACAAGGCCCATGGTTTTCCAGAACAAAAAGCTCTTGTCTATGGCAGAAGGTAAAAAACAATGATTGTTGCATATGTGAGTAAGGACAGATGGAGATTTTAACCCATAGTGGAGTCTGAACTGCTTCCAAATTTTTAATGAGGAAAGTACAACAGGATTATTGGTATGTTGGGAGGGGCGCATAGAGAATGGTGAAAAAACCAAAGCTGGAAGTGAGGATGAAATGCAAGAGTTTGCCTCTAATACACACCAATTAATGTTTGGAGAATGATACCATTTTTTAAGCATTTGGATGTAAATAATATAACAACATGTTTGGTAAAGCAAAACCCCCTGTAAGCTTGGGTCTCTCCAAAATTCTTCTCTGAATCCTGGGAGCTTTGCCCGCCCAAATAAATGATGATATAATACCATCCAATGAATTAAAAAAAGATTTGGGAAGGAAAAGAGGGAGAGTCTGAAAAAGAAATAGGATACGAGGCAGCACATTAATTTCGATTGTTTCAATTCGACCAACAAGTGAAAGAATAATTAATTCTCAATAAGTTTTGTGAAATTGTTTTTATGAATGGAGCTAAGAGAGTGAGAGATGTTGACACCTAGGTATTTAAAGCCACTGGGTGAGAGGTGAAAGGGTAGAGCCCCTGGTGGGATTAATTTAGCAGGCTGATTGACGGGGTATCACGACCCGGTCCAGTTCCTCCTCTCACTGACCCATGTTTTCCTTTACCTGCCATGCCTGTGCTCCCTGATGCCTGATCCATGTACTCCTGTCCTGAACCTTTTGGCCCTGCATGAGACTCTTAATTCACTTTCTGCCCAGATGCAACAGCTTTGCTCAGCCTCAGCTCAGGCCCAACCTCCAGCCCCGCCTCCTGCACCTGCACCCTCTCTGGTTAGGGAACCAAGGCTTCCAACCCCTCAGTCCTATGGTGGAGAACCAGGTACCTGCCGCTCCTTCATCTCCCAGTCATTGGAACTCCAGTCTCAAGCATTCCCTACCGATCGTTCCCGTGTGGCCTATATAATCAGTCATCTCAGCTCGCCTTCTACATGGATCCTGAGTCCTGTTTGTTTGAATGAACTATTAATGTACAGTGGCTAAATGGCAATGGCTATTTATTTTGTTTTCTTCTTTCCCTTTATCCATCTTCTCTTCAATGCAATTTCACTGCATGTTTTGCGTTAGTGACTCATGTATGTGACAAATAAACTCCTTGAATCCTTGAATAATCACCTTGCTAACCGGGAAGGCTCGGGAGTGGGGAACGGCGCTGTGGGATGTCAATGGTGCCTGCTGCTCTAGTTACAAGGAGTTTACAGAGGAGATGATGAGAGTGTTTGATGATTTGATGATTATGCTATTGAGTTCCGCACATTGGCCATGACTTGTGGGTGGAGGGAGAATGCCTTGTTCGATGTATTTTTGTTTGGATTATCTGATGCTGTTAAAGATGAATTGGTGTCTAGAGAGTTGCCCCAAGATCTTTCCAGTCTCATCGATCTGGCAGGATGAGTGGATGCCCGTATTCGCCAGAGACGGAAGGAGAAGTCCCTAGGTCACCCCTGGTCAGTTCCACCCACCTCTCTCACCACAGCCAGGTTTGATGTTCCACCAGAGGAGCCGATGCAGGTTAACAGGACCCGGATTACCCCAGAGGAGCACCAGCGTCGTCGTGATCAGAAGGCTTGTTTTTACTGTGGGCAGGTGGGTCATTTCTGTCAGTCCTGCCCTTTAAAAGCAAATGCCCACCAGCGAGAATAGGAACCCTGGCGGGCAGAGTCTATAACACTTCTCCTACTGAACGTCCCCTTTTTCCCATTATGCTTTACTTTAACAATTAGTCTTATAACCTGGAAGCCCTCATTGACTCTGGTGCAGATAGGAATCTGATTAGCTCTGTTACCGCTGAACAATTAAGTATTCCTTTGATAACTCTTGATTACCCCCTCTCGGTCCAGGCCCTAGATGGCAGCGGTTTAAGTTCCATTACCCACAAAACAGTCCCTGTTTTATTAAAGATTTCGGGTAACCACACTGAGACTATTAATTTCCATGTTATGAGTAATTCCCATGTCCCTATTGTTCTCGTATTCCCATGGCTGTCGTTACACAACCCCCAAATTAACTGGTCTGACCACACCATCCTGGGGTGGAGCACCTTCTGTTTGTCGTCTTGTCTCAGGTCGGCCGCTGCCTCCGCTTCTCTCCCTATGGTGATGGAGATGTTCCCTGACCTGTCCGGAGTGCCCAGTGAGTATTTGGATCTCAAGCCAGTTTTCAGTAAGTCACGGGCCACCTCTCTACCTCCACACAGACCCTATGACTGTGCCATTGATCTCCTGCCTGGCACTTTTCCCCCCAGGGGGAGACTATATTCGCTCTCTCCAGCTGAAAGAGAGGTTATGGAAAAATACATCTCTGAGTCACTAGCTGCTGGCATCATCCGCCCATCCTCCTCCCCAGCAGGAGCTGGGTTTTTCTTTGTGGATAAGAAAGATAAGTCCCTGCGTCCATGCATTGATTATCGAGGGTTAAATGACATCACTATAAAGAACCGCTATCCTCTCCCTCTGATGTCCACGGCCTTTGAGTTGCTCCAGGGGGCTCAGATCTTCACTAAATTGGATTTAAGAAATGCCTATCACTTAGTGAGGATCCGGCAGGGGGATGAGTGGAAGACTGCTTTTAATACTGCTACTGGACACTATGAGTATCTTGTTGTCCCTTTCGAGTTAACTAACGCACCAGCAGTTTTCCAGGCACTAATTAATTATGTCCTTAGGGATTTTTTGAACATTTTTGTGTTTGTTTACCTTGATGACATTTTGATTTATTCACACTCTCTTGAAGATCATAGACTCCATGTGAGACAGATTCTCCAGCGGTTGCCGGAGAATAAGCTTTTTGTTAAGGCTGAAAAGTGTGAATTTCACAAGGAGACTGTTTCCTTTTTGGGTTTTGTTATTTCCCCCTCCAAGATTGAGATGGACCCTGCCAAGGTCAAGGCGGTTGTTGACTGGGCAACTCCCGCTACAAGGCGTGAACTTCAATCCTTCCTGGGGTTTGCAAACTTCTACCGGCGGTTTATTAGGAACTACAGTTCCGTGGCTCGTTCCCTAACCGCTCTCACCTCCACCAAGCTCCCTTTCCGCTGGGGGGTGGAGGCTGAAAAGACCTTTACTGACCTCAAGCAGAGGTTCACATCGGCCCCCATTCTCACGATCCCTGACCCTTCACTGCAGTTTGTGATTGAGGTTGACGCCTCTGAATCTGGGGTTGGAGGAGTCCTCTCTCAGAGATCTCCCAAGGATAGCAAGTTACATCCTTGTTCTTTTTTTTCCTATCGCCTCTCTCCAGCAGAAAAGAATTATGACATTGGTGACCGGGAACTCCTGGCAGTCAAACTGGCGCTGGAAGAATGGAGGCATTGGCTGGAGGGAGCAGATCCACCCTTTGTTGTGTGGACCGACCACAAGAATCTTGAGTACATCAGAACTGCTAAGCGCCTCAATGCTCGTCAAGCCAGGTGGTCCATCCCCCTTTGTTTCCTTCCCAGGAGACTGAGGTCTCCGTACCCTCTGCAGAGGCCTATGTGCGTCGCTGCAGGAAGACATGGTCTCGTGCCAGGTCACAGCTCCTACGGTCAGTAGCTGCCTTTAAGAAGCAGGCTGACCGCCATCGTTCTGCAGCTCTGGTGTACCGTGTAGGTCAGAGGGTAATGCTCTCAACCCGACACCTCCCCCTCAAGACCACCCACCGCAAGTTGGCTCCCAGGTTTGTTGGTCCATTCACCATCTGTAAGGTAATTAACCCCTGTACTGTCCGACTCACCTTGCCCTTGACCATGCGCCGTATCCACCCAACATTCCATGTCTCCCAGATTAAACCTCTTGTTTCCAGTCCTTTGTCCCCCCATCTAGGCCCCCTCGTCCTCCCCGGATGGTTGACGGTGGTGAGGTGTTTTCCGTTAGGAGGCTCCTGAAGGCAAGCCGTAGAGGGCGTGGATTACAGTACCTTGTCGATTGGGAGGGTTATGGTCCGGAGGCTCCTCTCACTGACCCATGTTTTCCTTTACCTGCCATGCCTGTGCTCCCTGATGCCTGATTCATGTACTCCTGTCCTGGTTTTCCTCTGTACTATGCCTGCTCATGGACTAAGCACCACAATTCAACACACTTGCAGTCACTCTTAATTACCCCACAGTATTTAAGCCCTGCCTGAACTATCCCTCACTGCTAGATTCTCTTCCACACCTTGGAGTACTCTTGCCTTGTCCCTTGTGATAATTTCTAGGATTTTCTGTCTTGGATTCAATTTTACTTGAGTTTTTGTTTGGACTATTTCCCTTGGATATTTTGTGTTTTTTCTTGGATTGCTCGCCTTGGATCTTTTGTGAGTTCTTTAATGCAAACTTTTGGATCTTTTGTGCTTCATCTTGTGATTTTGATTTTTGTGCCATTTTTTCCTGCCCTGCTTTTGACTCTGAGTTCTTGTGATTGTGATTAAAGAAACTATTTGCTTTTCACCTCCTGGTTTGTGTGTCTGCTTCTGGGTTCAATCTCAACTTGGCCAACCGGCCGTGACACGGGGAAACAAAGACTTTTGGCAATATTCAATTTGTAACCTGAAAAAGTTCCAGAGAACAGTTGAGAGGCTTTCAGGGCTATGGAAAGGGGTTCTATTGCCAGTGCAAATAGCAAAGGCGACAGGGGACACCCTTGACGTGTCCCACGAGTTAAGGGGAAGGGAGGAGATACATCTGAATTGGTTTTAACATTGGCAGTTGGGGCAGAATATAACAGATGGATCCAGGATATAAATTTAGATCCAAACCCAAATCTCTGTAGCCCTTAAAATAAGTACTACCATTCAACACGGTCAAATGCCTTCTCCGCATCCAGAGTAATTACCATCTCTGGAGTTGGAGAGGCAGAAGGAGACAGAACCACATTCAGGAGTCTACGTACATTGGATGATAGTTGGCGACCAAGGATAAAACCTGTTTGATCCTCTGAAATTATATTTGGGAGACAAGTCTCAAGTCTATGTGCAAGCACCTTTGCCAACAGTTTCACATCACTGTTGAGTAAACTGATGGGCTTATAGCTCCCGCAAAGTTCAGGGTCCTTGTCTTTTTTTAGTATGAGAGAAATCAAAGCCTGATTAAGTGTTGGAGGCAAGACACCTTGTTCTAAAGAATCAGTATGAACTTCAAGTAATAGAGGGGCAATCTGTGTAGAGAACTTCTTAAAGAACTCTACTGGATAGCCGTCTGGGCCAGGGGCTTTGTTACTCTGCATCTGGGCAATGCAGGAGGTAATTTCCTCCAGCCTAAGAGGTTCATCTAAACTAGCTGCCAAATCCTCAGCCACAGTAGGAAACTTTAAATTGTCAAGAAAAGACTCCATAGAAGAACTATCAGGGGGGCTGTGATTGATAAAGCTCAAAATAGAAAGAGGAAAATACTGAATTTATGGTGGAGGGGTCTGTAGTTAAGCGATTAGAAGAATCATAAATTCGTGAAATAAAACGAGAAGCACATTGACGTCTCAATTGTGAGGCTAGGAGACGACCAGCCCTGTCCCCATGCTCGTAATAAGTTGCCCTTGTTCGTTGCAATAGATGTTCTGCTTTTCCTGTCGACAGCAAGTCAAATTCAGTTTGCAATTTTAGACGTTTAGCCACCAAATCCTGGCTAAACGCCAAGGCCTGCTGTCTGTCTGTATTAACAATGCCATCAGTCAGTTCCTGTTGTTTCCGTCTTCTATTTTTTAATAAACTTGCACTGAAGGATATAATACTGCCCCTAATAAAAGCCTTAAATGTTTCCCATAAAAGTGATGGAGAAACATCTTCAGATTTGTTTGTTTAAAGAAAAAGGTTAATGTTCTTGGAAACATAATCATAGAAGTCTGTGTTAGCTAGCAAGCTAGAATTGAGTCTCCAGCCACCTTGGCCTCCAAGAGAACTCGATGGCAAACAGAGGTCCAAAATGTGAGGAGCATGGTCAGAGATAACGATAGCTGAATATTGTGTTGATCTAACAGAAGGTAAAAGGGCCTTGTCAATAAAAAAATAATCAATACGGGAGTAGACCTGATGCACAGTAGAATAGTAAGAGAAATCTGTCACACTGGGATGAAAAAAGCGCCAGGGCCACAACTGATCTGATCCATAAGGGCAGATAAAGTCTTAGACATTGCTGAAGGCACCGCTGATTTAGATTGAGAACGGTCTATAGTGGGGTTAGTGACACAGTTGAGGTCTCCACCAAGAATTAACTGATGTGTATCTAAATTTGGTAGGTGAGAAAATACAGTGGAAAAGAAACTTGGGCTATCCCAGTTAGGGGCATATACAGTATATTCGCTAATTCCACTGGGGTTTGAAAAAGCAAGCCTGAAACTATAATATAACAACCACCAGGATCAGAATACACATGATCAGGTATGAACCTAATTCGCTTATGAATCAAGATCGCAGCACCCCTAGATTTGCTGTTAAAGTTGGAGTGGAAGATCTGACCAATCCATGGCTTACGCAATCTTGTATGATCCTCCACACGCAGGTGTGTCTCCTGGAAAAAGGCGATATCAGTTGACATACTCTTTAAGTGGGAAAAAACTTTACGTTTTATTTGCCCTCCTAAGCCACGCACATTCCAAGTTATTATTTTAATCTGGTGCCCATTTAATCTGTTTTGCATATTTGTCTATTGTGATCTATATTGGGTCCATGAAAAACTGTAAAGTCTGATGAATTATATATGGGAACTGAGAAGTGACCTTTAAGTAGCCCTATGGGCCATGAAAAAAAGAGAAAAGAAAAGAAAACAAAACAAAAAAACACTATCAGGACAACATCCCACCCTAACTCCACCCCCTCCCCCTCCCCCTCTCCCTCAAAACCCCCCAAATCCAACAATGACCATAACAGAAAATGTCTGATGCTCATCTGCAGAGAGCAGCGAGGAGCCAGTGTAACAACACATTATGTAATAATTCCGCATTATGTAATAGCCTGACAAAATGTAATACATTTTCACTCCAATATGTAATAATTTACGCATTTTGTAATACATTTCTTGAACGCAATATGTAATATATTTGTCTGCATTGTGTAAAACATTATAACAGATTGCGGAGGCTATTACAAAATGTGGGACCTGATTTTTTTTGCTAATGGAAATGTAATAACATGGTGCATGTTGTGAAATCTTCACCGATTCTTCACTCAGACAAACAAGCACAGTTGAGACCAAAGTAGATTGCTGAGAAAGACTCTCTTTATTCACAAAACCAGCATGAGAAGAGCATAGAGCAAAGTGTCCAGCAGCAGTCCCAATGTGTTGGCAATGTAAAGAAGAGTCACTGCAGTGAAGGGTGGTTTTTCATCCCGGAAACCTGTGCAGAGTCTGAGTTCCTTCCTAAAATCCTGCTTACAATCCTGCGTACACAAAAGCTTACACTAATCTCATGATAAATATGCAGGGAGAAAATTATTCATAAAGAGTACTGTAGTAAACATGTTGTCAGGGCCGGAAGGCTTAGTAAGATCGAGAACCCAAAAGCAGACTCAGGAGAACTTAAATAAATGAAATGTTCCTTTAATCAGTTCATAGGCCAAAACAGAAGTCCAAAAACTCAAAATGCACAAAAAAAAAAAACCCCAAAAGATAAGTTTCAGAAAAAAACTCAAAAGTATTCCTTTAATCCATGTACAAGGAGGCAAAAGCAGTGTAGATGTCCATGGGCAGTCACGGCATGGGCTACATGGCAAAGTCCGAAAACAAACAAAGGCACAAAAGCACAGGAGAGTCCAAGAAAAAGGCAAGCTCACAGTCAGGCAAGCAAGGCGAGAATCTGGCAAGGAGTAGCAGATCAGGCACCGCTTAAGTACTGGAGCTGACGAGGGGAGTGATTGCAGGTGTCGAGCAGTCAACTGGAAGCTCTTCCCTGTCAGCCAACAGGAGGTGGACACATGGAAAACATGAACTGGAACACAAGGCACAGACACAGGGTTACAGGCAATGACAAAACATGGATCAGGGAGTGGACACATTGGAATGGACCATGACACATCTTTACAATCCAACATGGGTTTGACCTAGGCCATGGTTCAGTAAAAAAGCACCTGGTCATCTAATAATTGCTCATTCAGTAGACAAATAATAACACTACTACTTCCAAAAAATATAAATTATTTTAAATTGACCATGACCAACATGCTTAAGGCTCACCGTTTATATAGTTATGCTTGTGTCATTCAATGCAAGAAGGAGAAACTTCAAATCTAGCAAACAGATATGAAAGCCCAAGGTCTTAGCTTTCATTTGAAACCAATTTTATGTTTCTAGGTAAAGGTGTTTTAAACTTTTAAACTTTTCAATGTCAGTAGGCCCTCTTGTTAACAAAAAGTCCCTATGGGAATTTACATAGGGGTCCCAAGCAAAACGCATAGACATATTTTATAAAACATTAATATTCAAAAATTATATTTTTGGTCTTTTGACTTCAAATTTTTTGTTTAACAAGCTGAGAGATGGAGTTAGGGCTTAGTTTTTTGTTTTGGGGGTATCATATGGATGGTACCTTCATATCTTAGTTAGTTCATAGACATTTCAAATGAGCGGGAAAAAAACTTAGTTCCAACCTCTGTAACTCTGTGTCCATATCTCACAGAAACATACATATTCTTCTAGAAAAAACTTGAGGGTGTCATCTTTCAAAGACATGTTCTCTGTTGTTATAAGTAACGTTAATACGGAGGCGGGCTGGATATAGCATGCCAAACTTCACTCCTTGCTTGTAATCAGTATTAAGGATCAGTATTAAGACGGATGTCATTTACAACCTTAATAAGGGCTGTCTCAGTACTGTGATAGGCTCTAAAGCCAGACTGAAATGTATCAAAACAATTATTTGAGGACAAAAACACAGTTAATTGATTGAAAACTATTTTTTCAATAATCTTCCCAACAAATGGCAGATTTGATATTGTCCTATAGTTGTTAAGAACTGAGTGATCCGGGTTATTCTTTTTCAGTAGTGGTTTTACAACTGCTAGCTTTAGTAACTTGGGGAAAATGCCATTCTCGAAAGAGGAGTTCTGGAGAAGCCTGCAGGCAGGCTAATGTTTAGCCATGAGGGTAATGCCTCGTCTGGAGAAGCCTGCAGGCAGGCTAATGTTTAGCCATGAGGGTAATGCCTCGTCAAACTACAGTGGTGCAAAATAGTGACTTGTCACTCAAAATAAACTATAGTCTTCTCATTTAACTTATTTAAGGGCATGAACGTGATCATGTTATCTTTCACATACAAACTTGTCGGTCTTTAAACTTCTTACAACTCGGCATGCTTGTGTTTTGCCAAGTTCGAGGTGATGCACCGCTGTCACTGTATCCGGACGAAACTTCCAGAGTCTGCTCATAAGATTGGCACTACGTGCTCCATAGACATTCATTCATCGAACTTGCGTGCGTTCGCTTATTTTCCATCAAACTTTGTCAAAAATTTTGATGGACCAATAATTCCACTTGTATAAAGCACAGATACATTGTACACGTCTATACAATAAAAATCTCCGCCATTTACAAGGCACGTCTGGAAAGATTTGATTGTATTCCCAAAGCCCCTATTGCCTCCCATTATTTACCAAACTTTTGATGCATTTTTCTCACCCTGAGGCATTTGTCATGACCCAACTTCAAACGCTGGGGCCCATATATTACGATACAATAATTAATTAAAACAGCAAAACACAATGTACAAATTGGTTTAGCAGGAATGAATGTAAACAACATGATTTTTGTATTTTTTTTGTTGTATTTTTCGCAGGAGCGTTTGTTGTGCACATAAGGACCACTGGATGGCGCTTGAGTCGCAGCATAGCCAGGGAGTGGGTGAGTGTAGTGGTGAGAGAGAGGAAGAGAGAGAGAGAGAGAGAGAAAGAGGAGGGGTTTGTATTGAGAATGAGAGAGAGAAGGAGACAGAGACAGTGAGAAGGAAAGAGGAAGAGAGAAAGAAAGAACGAGAGAAGGAGGGTCAGATTGTAAGCTTAAAACATGAGATAGAGAGTGATCACAACAACTCAAATTACTGCTGTGTGTCATTATTGATTTCAAACCACAGGCTCTTAAAGACTTAGCATCCTCTGTTACTGGTCCAGTTACTATTCAAGATTATTATTTACCTGTTACTCTGTCATTAAACCGTAATAAGGGTTACACCATGGAATAGAAAGAGCATATAATTAAGGATTGTGTGGCGAACAAAAGCTTAGTTCACTCTCGTACTTGTTGTACGAGAAATATATATTGTATCGAACATTCATTATCTCCAGACACAATCGTCTGTATTTTTTGCTGACAGCTCCTGTCTTGCACGGGCCGCAGCATTAAAAATCATATTAAAAGCTCAGACTTCGGATCCTTTAGATTGCTGTCGATCTGACATGGTGGTCGCCTGTTTATCCCCTCTATCTGTCTGTCTACAGGTTGAACAGCAAGTATCCCGCCAATTGCAAGCTCCTCTGACTTCTTCTGACATCATTGCAGATATCTGAAAGATCATTTTGCCTAGTCAAAACTTAATTTCAAGATATCTGTAATTACATTTTGGCAAAATGAAAGTTAAATGAAAGTTGGCAAAATGAAAGTTAAAGATATCTCCAATCGAGATATCTCTAATCAAAATTAATTTGAATTTGATCTTGATAATAGATATCGACAATTAAATTACGACTATCCATAATTCCAGCTTGAGATATCTACAACATCATTTTGACTAGACAAAATTCCAGTTCGAGATATCTATAATGTCGTTTTGACTAGTAAAAACTTCATTTAAGATATCTAAAAAGGACAATATAGATATCTTTAACTAAGAGGAATTGAAGATCTTGAACTGGAATTTTGACTAGGCGGAACTGAATTGTAGATATCTCAA
>JAGFZM010000076.1:236872-248011 GCA_017657215.1 Limnothrissa miodon
GTTATGCTGCTATAGTTTAATGCCGCCACAATCCACCCATCTGTTAACCCGTACAATTTTCACTATTCTTTCTCCTCCTCTCTCTTTCCTCTCCACTTACTTCTCTCTCTTCACTTAGCCAGCATCTGTATATGGTTTCACATGCAATATAACTCACATTCTCTGAAATCTGATGGAGACTGTTCTAACTCATCTCCTCTCTGATTTTCCATGCCTTTACCCCCCTGCTGTGAGTCATCACTGCCTTCCACTGCCTGCGCCTGCACCTCCTGGGTTCTCCTGGGACCTTCTTCCAACGTGATCCGGCGGCACTCATGAATGGTCCTCAACCCACTCCACTGTCCATGCCACTGCCTCCCTGCTGAGGGTCACCCCTGCCTTCCACTGCTTGATCCTGCATCTCTGGGTGGTCTGCCTTCAGCTTCACAGATGACCCTGACATGATTGATACAGCCTCTAGCTGGCCCCTGGCTTGACTGCGTCTAATGACATGGGACTATATCCTGGGATTCTAATGGGACTCCTATATTACTTTATTTACCAAAATTTTCTTGTAATGTGTATCTAATGGAATAACAGTGGACTACTCACCATCTGAGAGACTGAAACCCTAGGCAGTTGGGTTAGCCCCTTGAGCCGTCGGAACTGCCCAAGGTTTCTTCCTCTACCATAACAAGTAAAATCAAAAAACGCTGCTAGGGAGTTTTTCCTTGCCCCTGTTGCTCATTGGGCCTCTTGTGTTAAGCGCTTTGTGACATGCCTTTTATAAAAATGTGCTATATAAATAAAATTGAATTGAATTGAAATGAATAGAAATTAATGGGAAAAGTGACGTCATTTGTCCTAGGAAGAATGATGTTGTGGATATCTGAAATTACACGTGTGGATAGGAAGAATACCGTTGCAGATATCTGAAATGTTCATTTTGACTGGGACGAACTGAAATGCGGATATCTCTAATACATCAAAGCACTTAACACAAGAGGCCCAATGAGTAACAGGGGCAAAGAAAAACTCCCTAGCAGTGTTTTTGTTTTTACTTGTTATGGTAAAGGAAGAAACCTTGGGCAGTTCAGACGGCTCAAGGGCCTAGCCCAACTGCCTAGGGTTTCAGTCTCTCAGATGGTGATTAGTCCACTATTATTCCATTAGATACACATTACAAGAAAATTACAAGAAAATTGTACGGCTTAACAGATGGTTCGATTGTGGCGGCATTAAACTATAGCAACATAACTAAGGTATGATGTATAACAAGCCATTTAGCATGCATATAATATATATATTATATGCATGCTAAATTATTTACGACAGCAGTAATTCCGGTTATAACCTGTAGATGGTGCTCTTTAGAGTTGCTTTAAACAGAGGTCTTGATCAATATACACCCCAAGGTTCTTGACCTTTGTGTTAGGCTTCATTGAAAGGTATAGTTGGGTGTCATCTGCATAAGAGTGGAAGGTAATGCCATGTTTTCTAATAACAGATCCCAAAGGTAGCATCTAAAGGGAGAATAGCAGAGGTCCCAGTACTGATCCTTGGGGCACACCATACTTGACTTCATGAAGTCATTGCTGTCTAACGTTATTGGAATGGAGTGTGTCACTTCATTCCTACTTTTAGTTAAAGGGATAGTTCGGTTTTTAACACATTGAGTCCCTTTCACAGGTTGTCTAAAATGAAATAAAGTGGTTGACACCAAAATCTTGATGACTGCTAATAACGCACATGTAATTCAAAATATTAGTCAGGAAAAAAGAGAAAAAATATAAACACAGACCAATTAATTATGTGAAATTGCTAATAAAAATAGGTAGGCCTAATAAAAACGATTATGATGTGGAGGTGAATAGGTTTAGTCTTGACAAATGGTCGTGCGTGACTGCAGATGGGAAATCTGTTGATTGTTGATTAGTAAACACAGCGATGGAGAAAAAGGCCAAAGCTATCAGGTACCCAATTTGGGAAAAAAAGAAAAGATGATGAGAAGAAACGGGCAAAAGATAAAGGTATCCAATAATGTTCTCTCTGTATGATTAAGGTATTCAGTGGTGTAACGGGTAGGCTAATTCACGGTACCCTAGCCACTGGCAGTGTGTAAGATCAGAATGCAGAAGTTGCCAACGTTGAAATTTACATTTATTTATGCATTTAGCAGACGCTTTTATCCAAAGCGACTTACAAAAAGAGGATAACAATCAAGCTACATAGCAGAAACCTTAAAGAGCAAAGTGATAGGGAATAGTGCTTCAGTTCAATTTAGTGCTAGGATAGAAGATGTTCTCTGAATAGCTGGGTCTTTAAGAGCTTTTTGAAGGCCTCCAAAGATGGCCCTGTTCTGATTGTTTTTGGTAGGTCATTCCACCAGCGTGGGACGACACATGAGAAGAGTCTGGATTGCCTTGGGCGAGGTGCCGGGACTGCCAGTCGACAGTCATTGGAGGACCGGAGTTGTCGGGGGGTAGCCTGAGCCTTTATGAGAGCGCTTAGATAAAAAGGGGCAGATCCTCTAAGCACTTTGTAAGTCAGCATCAGTGCTGACATGCGTCCTCTTTGCGCGCCGCAGCATTTTGGATCATCTGAAGTGGCTTGACGGCACAGGCAGGAAGTCCTGCCAGAAGGGCATTGCAGTAGTCAAGGCGTGAGAGGAGAGAAGTCAATAAATTATGGCAAAAACAATACAAAGGGGAGGTTTCTAAGCAAGAAATGAAGTTAAAACCATAATTAAAACCAAAGTCAATAAATTATGGCATACAAACACAAAGGGGAGGTTTCTTCATAAGATTCAGCAGCTAGTCCCTTCAAAAAGACAGGGTAACTGGAACAGAAGGGGGGAAACAATAATTACAAGGTTAAGAATAGGACACACCAGCCTTAATCATGGTCTCAATATAATAGGAAAACATAATACAGGTCAGTGTACATAATGTAATCAAGTAGAAACAGTGGAACATCTTACTACAATGTCAAGCTTACAATAATGTAAGGGAAATCTTGCTCGAAAGGGTCAAAGCATTAGGATACACAACACTAAAGCTGGATGTATACTTCTGCGTTGCGTCGTCGCAGACCTTCGCCGACACCAATCAGACCTTCGCCGACACTACGCAAACACCTTTCGTGCGCAAGAAAAAAATCCTGACTATGCGTCAAAGTGTCGCCGACACGGTACGCAGACCGACGCATACGTCATGGATTGTGATTGGTCCGTTTTACATCAATTCCAGTTTTCCGCCTTTCCAGTGCGTGTGTACAAGACCGGCATTTTTGAACTTACATAAATGGTCTTATAACTACCCATTCACCTGACAAAGACAGTTGACCATAGAAAGTAATGACCTGATAACTATGCTTATTAACCAGACAAGGCTTCCCATCAACGCATCCGACACAGTTTGGGAAGCTCCACAGTCTCCAGAAATCTCCGGCTATCGTTTCCCACTGGTTAGTTGACGGGCAGGGCAAAAACTCGGGGTGCAGTGTTGTCCACAACGCTTTGCAAACCTCTGACACAATAGATGACACTGTGGATGAGGCCAGCTTGTAGCTTGCCGCTAGCTACAGCCTGTTGATTTGCACCAGAAGCCAATACTCCGGAATACGACCGGAAAACACACACGCAAAGGACCCTTTCTAAACTCAATAACCCCCTAGCGTTGTGGCAGTGAACTGCCACGCGTAGCAATTACGCGGACGCAGAGGTATAAATCGACCACGGAAGTATAAATCAAAAACGTCGGCGAAGGTGTCTGCGACGGTGTCTGCAACGACGCGACGCAGAAGTATAAATCCAGCTTAAGAATAGAGGATTTACTTTCTGTTTCTGCAGTTAAACCTCCAGCATGGAAACATATAATATCTTTCTTAAAGTCGACTAGATTATTTGATTTCACTTAATTTATTTATTTAAGGTTTTTTCCTCCTCTTTCTTCCTCCTCACCCCCCACACACATATATTACATAGGCTAGTAAAGAAAGAGTTGAACTCCCCATTGATGTTCCACACCCATAACAGCCAGTAGTTGACTTGGCGGTATTGGAACATGTGCAGGAGGAGGCTGAACCAGAGTTCTTAACTGAATTTGTAAAGAGCTATATTAGAGACACCTATGACTCTTTCATGGAAATCTATACTGATGGATCCAAGGACCCTGATATGGGATGGACCGGTGCATCCATGGTGGTCAGAGGCATTGGTGTTAGCTTCTTTTGGAGGCTGACAGATGAAGTGTCTGTCTATTCCACAGAAACTGTAGCCATAGTAAAGGCTTTGGAGTGGTTAGAAGAGACAAGACCAGAGAAGGTAGTCATCTGTTCAGACTCTGCAGCAATTTTAAATAGCATACAGTCATCCAGGTCATGTAGGATGGACCTGCTGTTTGAAGTGTACTTGCGTTTATATCAGTTAGAAAGAATGGGAGTGGCAGTTAAATTCTTGTGAATTCCAGCGCATATTGGAGTGTGGGGGAATGAACGGGCAGACAGGCTGGCAAAAAAAAGCCTTAAACAGGTCAGAGCCTGAGATTTCTGTCCATCTAGGAAGAGGAGAGATGAAAGTGATTATCCTGAGGGAGGTAATGAAGCAGTGGCAGGCCCAGTGGGAACTGGAAAGGAAAGGAAGGCACTTGTATACTATCCAAAGGCAGGTGGGGAATGGGGCTAGAGTGGGCAGTAACAGGAGGGATGAGGTGGTAATGGCCAGGCTGAGAATATGCCACACTTTGTTAAATGACACCCAGTTCAGGGTAGGACGAAGGGCGTCAGGGAACTTTTCATGGTGTGTAAATGAAGCAGAAACCATAGAACATGTTTTATTTGAATGTTCAAAGCATCTTAGTGAGAGAGCCCAATGGGTAGTAGAGCTGCAAAGTGATGGTGATACTGAGTTAAATCTGGTAGCGGTGCTGAGAGTCGGGTCTAATACTGGGAAACTAATGAAATACCTCAAATCAACAGGGCTCTATGCATAGACTGTATGGCTGTATGCCCGAATATAGCAACTAATAGCAGAATCTCCCTTGTACCAGTAGGTGGCGGTATGCGCCGATGATGCGTAACCCGCCATAAAAAAATCAAAGAAGAAGAAGAAGAAGAAGAAGTAACTTGGGGTTGACCAGGAGCCTATCGCCGACTCTCAGATTACGGAAGGTAAGATTTATAACATGTTATTTAAAACAGTGGTTTCATTTCAGCACAGACCAGTTGTATTCGTATGGCTGACCAAGACGGCAGCCAATAGTTTTCGTTGAACTCTACTTCGGGCACTTTTCCGAGTTACGTTAGGCCTAAACGGACCACTCCGACTGACTTGGCAGTAACGATATGTCTGGTGAGATGTGTCCAAAAATTAAGTTTTACTAAATCCGTGAATTTTTCGTACTTCTCCAAAATAGAATTAACGTTAGCATTCGCCTCACAACATGAAACGAAAGGAGAACAAAGAAACATAAGACATGGAAACGGAGAGCCTGCATCTCTGTATCCGCCTGTAACGTTACCAAGTCCCAACCTCAAGAAAATGTGTGCTATTACTACCGAAAAGGATGAGTTATCGAATGTTGACATTCTCCATGCAATCCACAACTGGATAGTAGATTTTATTCTCTAGGGAAGAAGATTGCAAATAATTCAGCGGACATTAGGGGATATGTTGAAAGACTAGAATTCCAAACAAAGACAACGACTGACAAAGTGCAAGCACTGGATCTCCTTGTTGTGCCAAAAAAAGGCATGACTGTCGTAAAATGCATCCCCCCTCTCGGGAACGCGCAGCACAGAAACGGCGAATGGAAAGCTGTTAACCGCTAAAGCTGAGGTGCGTTCAGTGTAGGTGAATGTTCGCAGCGAACGCGTTGACATTAAACAATTCATTTTGAACGATTTTTCTAAAAAGTTTGTTTTAAACTGTAAACAAACTGGAAGTGAAAAAAATGGCGACAAATAAAGACATGTTATTAGCTGCAGCCTCAATGTTAATGGAAGAGTTTACGGAAGACGGTACAATTGAAGTGATAGATCTTGTTGAGACCATACTGCAGACAACAAGAATTGAGGGCTACGTCACCGACGTTATTCCCACTTGTAACATTTAAATCACATTTTAGGATGCACAAGACAACAGTTGAAGTCAGGGTGTAGATGGGCTATAAAAGTTTTATCTATTGCTTTCTGTTTAGGAATATTGCAGTAGGCCTACGGCAGAAAGCACATCTCTCGCAGTCCCTGGTCCATGTTCGTTTGTGGAGAACTACCTCTTCAGACAGTTTGCCTATATTCGCAAACGTTATGTTTTCTAAACGGCATAGTTCGCGAACGTTCGCCTATGTTCGCATATGTTTGCCTACTCTGAACGCACCTCTGGTTTTAAACGTGTTAAATGTCGTTTGTGTAAGCTCATAAACTACAATCAATATATTATACAACAATAAATAATATTAAAGTGCTAGAATGTCAAACCACATTTACCTTGTGTCAGTGTTGAATTTATTTAGCTCAAGGTATCCACCATGATGGCAAAATGTATTTGGCCCAGATCTATCTGAAGATTTGGGATTTGGTGTCTTTTAGCACAACCGGCCAATACCGTTTCGCATCTGTTTATCCGGATCTGGACCAGCTTTGAACCAGGTGTGTGTTTTTTTGTGGTCATTATATGGGACAAATGCGGATTTTGTAAGCGTCTGACACCAGTGTCTATTAAATGGTCATACACTAAATACACTGTCATTAACAAATCAAGTAGTTACAGTATTTGTTTAAAATTTCAACAGGGTCTCAGCGGATCCTTAAAAAGTCTTAAATGAAAAATACGATTTTTAACTCATTGACTGCCAGCCATTTTCAAATCAGGGAACTCCCCACTGCCAGAGTTTTTGAGCATTTTCACTCATTTTTGAAGAGGCACAGAAAAGTGTGTGTTATGGCCATATAAACCCTGAACCTACCAAAAGAAAGAGTAGACTCTCTTCTTTCATCCAAAAAAAAAACAAAGTTTCTACACATTTCCATTCTTTAGCAATCAACTGTGGAAGATAGGTTGGTTTCACTAAAAACGCCTTTTTTGACCAAAAAAAGGGAGAAAACAAGCTTTTTGTGAAAGAGACATTTCAAGAAGAACAGTGTCTTTGACACTAATATTTTTTGCTTTGGTGACCCCTCTAACATAAAATAGTTGTTCCCTTCTATAAAACAGTAGAAACAACACTGAGAGTTTTTTTTTTTAATATAAGGCCACACCAATAAAATTAGTTGGTTCTCGGATTTTTTCAGGAAAAATATGGAGCGAGCGAGCGAAATAATAAAAAAAAAACATTCACAGTTAGGCCTAAGGTTCATTAAAGACATTTACTCGTGATTAGGAAAAACTAAATGTGGCCCAATTTATAAACTCAACTTTCACACCTCACAGCACACTTTTTGTCATGCAGGTTTTAGGCAATGTACAAAAATTCATAATTCTGTCATTCTATGTTATGTAAAGGTTTGACGGTTTGTCATTTATTTAAGAGTTTGTGAATCTAAGCACCAAGCACCATGTGTCGTCCCACGCTGGTGGAATGACCTACCAAAAACAATCAGAAACAATCAAAAACATCCAACACTCACGACGGGTCTCCGCCTGACCTCCTCCAAGCTCCGCAGACAAAGATGGCAGGGCAGACAGAGAGAACGACGGCCGGTCGGAACGCATCATTCAAAGCAAACACACACAACAACAAAAAAAAAAAAAAAAAAAAGTCCAACACCAGCTCCTCCAACTCCGCCGAACCAAACAAAGCGACAACCACATTCAAGGCCACCTGCAGGGCACAGCACAGAGCCAGAAACGAAAAAGAAAAACTTAAAAAGCCCAGAGAGGGCGAAAAATGAAGTGGAGGTACGGCTAACGGCAGCCATCGTACAGCGCCATCACCATAGCAACCTATATCATATAATTTCAGGAAATACGGTAGCTTATAGCTTATAAAAAGAGATGGATTTGCATGATTCACGAGGGAAAAATACAGAAGAATCACAAGATTTTACCATTTTGATTGTCTAATAGTTTGTCACTCAAATGTCAGAGGCGGGAAAAAACCTCAGACTCCTGAGGTTAGGTTATTGTGGGAGTTAAAACCTCAATATTGATGCGATAAAGGTTAATCAATGCAGCCCTACTCTTAACAAACAAGCAAACCAAATGATAAGGTTTAGCTTGTTGAAAAGTCACTTTCCACTTTTGAAACTATCATAGTAACAATCTGATTAAACTCAGGTAGTAAACATGGGGCCCAAACCCATGGCAGGATTGTTTGAATTTTCCAAACACTAGTTGACTGTACTCTCTTTGTAAAGGTTGCTAATAGGAATAATGACAATACCAACTGTAAAGGTTATTATGCCTCTCATCATGTTCATTTTAATTGACAGTGAGGGGATTAAAGGTGCTCTATGAGATTTTAGCGCAATTTAATTTTTATCTCATCGGCTAGTTTTCTGCCCCCTGAATACTCAGTGAAAAACCCGGAGCTGTAACAACTCAAACCTGAGTGGTGTATTCAAAGTAACGCTAGCGATAGGGGGATGTGCACTTAAACATAATAAACAATGACAAACCAAGGTAAGTCTCTTTATTGTCAATTTCTCTACATATTCTGGACATACAGAGGAATCAAAACTACGTATCTAGCTACCCCACAGTGATCAGGAGAGCCAGAGGCCGTTCTGCATCTGTGCGCGCCGCCTGCTATGACATTCACCCAATCACACACCCATTCACACAAAAAACTCCAGTGGAAGGGATTACCATGCAAGTCTCCAGCCTGCCACCAGGAGCAATTTGGGGTTCAGTGTCTTGCTCAAGAACACTTTGGTAGAGTGGGGCTCGAACCGGCAACCTTGCAGTCACTGAACGGCACCACCACCGCCCTAATCAGCAATAAGATGGGGTGGGAGTTAGTGCGCGTCCTCTACCAACTTTATTGTTGATACGTTTGCCGTGGTTTGTTGTGTTTAGGTTTGTTTGAGTGTTCTTTTGAGTATTACAGCCCCAGCGTTGATGATCAAGACCGGGGTTTTTTTGTAGTGTATTCAAGGGGCAGAAAGGTTGCCAATCAAGGTGAGAAGCCTACGAATTGAGAGAAAAATAAAATCACACTAAAATCCTGCAACATCTCAGAGAGCACCTTTAAAACTGTGCAAATAATATTCTGTAAGTCTTCTGTGTGGTGTTTCCGTTGTGAATGTTTGATGCAGATAGGCAAAGCCAGCCAAAACCCCATCTCAAAGTTCACCAAGATCTGTTGTAAATGTTAACTTCAAATTATGGTATAAGTATATGGTGTAAGACTATATTGTATTAAAAGAAATATCTCCATTTATTTCCAAATTAACCAGACTGACGCATATCAAGACAACAAGAAAATGAATCTGGAACGTGTGCCAAATGAGGAGAAGCTCAGCCTTTGCCGAAAATATTACCTAGGTATGCAATGTTGGGTAACGGTCATCTGAACTGAATGTTTTAAAATGTTGTTAATGTTTTTTTTAATTATATATTTTTTTTTTTGTAGGGGGATTTGCATTTCTTCCATTTTTATGGCTGGTGAATGTGGTATGGTTTTTCAGAGAAGCATTTGTGAAACCATCATACAATGAGCAACCTCAGATTAAAACATGTGAGTTCCACTAGTCATGTTTGTGTCATTCAGGGGGCATCATAGTGGTGGGGGGGGGGGGCTGTAGAAAGTCTGGATTTCTATTTCTCTTTAAAGATTAATATAATTTGAAGATGACATGGGCACAGTTTGTGCATAAGGCCCAAAATTTGATGCTATGCCCCTGCATTCAAGTCATACAATAACTGCTATTACCAAATAGTTGTCTGTAAAGTTGCAAATTTGGCTTCTTTCAGTCTTAACAAAACAAATTTGCAAAAAGTAAAATGAAGTTCTAATTCTAATTCTGCTGTAATGTGTGCAAAAGCCAGCTGATCTCTGCACACAATAGCTTTAGCTTAGCATAGGTGGTGAAATGCAGAGTATCCATTTAGCAAATAGTTTGAAAGGGTTGCACCCAGAATTTCGATGCATGTCCTAATTTTGGACCTGTGCATAAATGCCAATGTTAATTACTGTACAACAAGGCAGTTTCCTAGTCAGGCAAGGAATGCCACAGGTAAAGGGCTTGTTATCAATGTATGCAAATCAGCCGAACTTCTAATGTATATTTAGTCAAAAAGATCGCTTGTGGTTTTGAAAGTTATTCTATAAATGTAGTATTAAATAGAGTTAGTGATGTTGGTAGAGGCAGTGATGTCAAAGTGAAATACATCAGGGGGCCAAAAAACAAAATTTGCTACAAGCCGAGGGCTGGACTGGTTTAATGTTTAAATGAAAATAAATTAAAACGTATTTATTAAAACATATTATAATGATTGCACATAACCTATGAACCTAAGACAGTGTACCGTATTTGTGTAGTGTACGCCACTTAGCCAGACGTTCTCAAAATAGTCCTAAATGAACTCGAGATTTTTCCTAATTTCGTTGTTTCACCTGTACATTCAAACCGAGTACAAATGGTAATGGCATCACAAAGGGTTTGTAGGAGTGACATAGCCTTGGGACTATATTAAGGCAAAGCACCGTTGATAGGCGTAAAGTTACTAGCCAGGCTAACGCCGCCTAGTGGTAACGGTTAATTTCATTAACCTACTAGCCAGGGAACTCACGATAAGCTTTGGTTTTCTCCGACAAGAAATCGTGTCGGCGAATCAGCGAACAGATCGGGGGCTAAAGGCGATGACGTTGTATGCTATTTCAAATTGGGCGCTAGAGTTCGTCACGACCAAGCAGTAGCCATTGGTTGAAGCAGAAAGTATCCCGCCCACCGCCATGAAAACGAATGCCTATGGCTGGTTCTCAGACGCTTTGCACGAAGTGAAACAAAGTGAAAGCGGATGATCATATCAGGCTATAAAGTTACTGTAGCACCTGAAAACCCCCAACATCCGTCAACACACCGGCGTGACTACCTGGCTGATACAATCGTGTAGGCTACAGAGCAAAAATGGATATGGCGATGGATATTACAGATTATTTGATGGACGGCAGTGATGATGACTTCTTAGACTACAAGAATGCAAGAGCATACCTTTTC
>JAGFZM010000076.1:248411-302307 GCA_017657215.1 Limnothrissa miodon
TTTTCGAACCTGAATTCACTGAAGAGGAACTGCGTGCTTTGGAAGCAGAGAGAGAAACACCTCCGAAGACTGAAGGCGATGTGGGGGAGAGAGCTAGGGCCAACACAAACTTTTGGTGTGAGTGTGGAGGATTATGCCAACCCATGCCAACTGAAATGGAGTGTCTTTGCTGTGCTGAGTGGGATAAGATCATTCCATCAATGACACCTGAGGCTCCAGATGAACCCCGCGTTTGTTTCTCTACCACGGAGGATTTCTCTGCAATGATCCATTCTCCGGTAACTTTACGCCTATCAACGAATATAGTCCCAAGACTTTGTCACTCCTAGACAAACCCTTCATGATAATGACATTGCCATTTGTACTCGGTTTGAATGTACAGGTGAAACAATGAAATCAGGAAAAATCTCGAGTTAATTTATGACTATTTTAAGAACGACTGGCTAAGTGGCAACTCCCAATTAAAGCGCTCTATGCTATGCTAAGCTAAGCGAATTCTGCACTTCTGGATATGGAAGGCTGAATGAAAAACACATTTGCTCACTTATCCAACTCAGGGGGATATGGTAAGAGACTAAATGTCGTTTTGGGGTGGCCTATTCCTTTAACGGTAACACGTTTGGTAGTGCATATATATATATATACACACACACACACACACACACGCTTATATATTATATAATTTAATTTCATAAGGTTTCAGTGTGAGAAGTTAATGATCTCTAATAACATGCAGATGTGAACCTCAGTGTTTCCCCTACCATGTATTCAGCAGTGGCCCAGCGCCACAGCTGGAAAATCAGCGCCACTGCAACGCGATTAGTCAAATACAACATTCACGTCCGATTTCTACCCAAAAAAATATCCAGAGAAAAGTGAATTTTTTTAGGAGCTCCATTCACCGCCATTCATTCTCCACTTACTCGCGATCGCCCTCTTGTTGCAGTACGGGGGAGGCTACACCGGATACGTTACGGCTGCGTTAAGTCACATTAAGTCAAAGACGTATCTGTCGTAACAAATGAAACTGGCTACACTAAACACAGCGGCACTACGTCTTGCCGCACCGCAGCTGCAAAAATAGACTTTCTATAGACTTTTTTTTTTGACGCAAGGGATTTTGGCATGTAATTTAATAGAAACACTGTCTGAAGATCATCTGTAGTGCATTGTATTTATATTGTCATTGAATTTATGTATGTAGCCTACGCTATGTAAAATAACGCAGTTTCGATATCTGTTGCTATGGAAAATATAACTGTATTAGGTCACTCTAGAATCTTTGGGTATTATCTGCTATAACAGTTGCTGACAGCTGCTTGGTGATGGATAACTGTAAACTGATGTTGAATGTTCATTAACATGAAGTTGAACAAAATAAACTTAAACTAGGCCATATGATCCAACTGAATGGGCTAAGGAGATTCTTGCATTTGACTTTACGCTACGTACGCAGCCAGTGTAGCCTGTCAAACAGAAAAAGTAAACTTCTACAACGCGTTGTGCCGTAACGTATCCAGTGTAGCCCAAGATGAGCCTCATTCAACGTTCGACAGTAAATGATTAAAATGTAAGTAGGCTAATGTAATAGAGCAAACTGAACTGTGCCACATCAGATGTAGGCTGTAGTCTAACGTTATTCAGATAGATAATACAGTAGACCTATTTTACGTTTAAGACAATAGATGGGCTAGATTCTTTTCACTTAGCAGAAAGGTCGGCTACGTTAATATTATTGAGGGAGGTTTGTAGTTGAATGAGGTTAGGATAGCTATTTTTCGGGATAATTGAGAGTGAGCTGTGTATGGTAATTGAGGGACTGATCTAGAGAAGAATATTTAAATCACAGAAATTTTCCAGATGAGTCTATTAAAGTGGGTGGTCAAGAGAAAGGCGGATGGGGACCATGGAGGAGCTGAGCTCAGTGAAGTAAAATAGACTATTATAAACTAGTTACCTTTTAAAACAAATGAAAAGTTTCATTTGAATGTTAATGTTCAACATGTCTACAGGATGAAGTAAATGAAAGTAGGCTACTGATTACATGATGTCTAAGTGCTAAAAGTGTGTCACAGGAAAACAGATGAGTACAAGTGAGGGATGAAACAGATGAGGGAGACACACCAGAGCAGAAGATAAGCGGCATCAGGGAGAGGAGGTGCAAGGTGACACATGAGAGGTGGATGGACAGGACCAAGGAAAGTCTAGAGAGCAGGAGAGAAAGGTTGCAGTTGTTGGACACGAGGGAGAGGAGGTGCAAGAAAGTGACACAGGGGAGGTGGATGGACAAGACCTAGGAATCTGTTGATGGTATGTCATATTTGTCTCAAAATGTCTATTCCTATCCACAAAACTTGCCAGAGGTCATGATTTAAGCAGTTATTTTTTAAAAAATCTTCTGGAGGTGAATGCCCCCAGACCCCTGTGCGCCGCCGCATGCGGCTTGCCTCCGTTACGTAACAGCACCGTTGCTGGAAAAATTTCTAGGGGAAACACTGGACCTGAAGTAAAAAAATAACTGTTTCTATTTACAGCAGTCAAGTTATTCATCCAGTACATGGAAATGCCCATTAAATAAATAAAAACAATTTATTTGTAGTATTAGCATGCAAGAAGAAGGAATGCCCGCACACTTCTGAATCTCCCATACGTTCAATGGTGCTGCTACGTTTTGACCCCACTGGATCTTCATCAGGAAAAATGCAGTGGGGTCAAAATGTTGCAGCAGAAATTTTACCTGATGATGCCATTTTGCATCCATTGGCAACAAAATGGATGGGGACGTGCATTAACTCCCACCCCTACCCCCAACCATCTTGTTGCCGATTTGTTGACCATTGTTTATGGTTTGTTTCAGATCTCTGTGTCCCTAGTGTTTATTTGAGTATTACAGCCCATGTCCAAGGGGAGATGCCTACAATTTCAAACAGCATGAAAAATCTGTGCTAAAATCCCAGAATCTCATAGAGCACTGTTAACCTTTTGCACAGTTCTATATAATACCAGGAAAGACGGCAAATAAGTTCATGTTCCTTTAAAGTAGAGCTAAATGTGTAACTTGTGGACAATGTAACTTTCAGAAGGTTTCAGGGGACTTTGTCGTGGGTGGGTTTTATTTCAGTTCCAACACCTCTATTCAGTCTCAGCTGAAACAGTTATGCTTATACTTTTTACGATGTGGTTTCTTTCAGATGTAAAGAGATCGGCACTGGGCTTGTTTTTGTGGGTGGCAGTGCTGACAACTTGGATCACAATCTTCCAGCATATGAGAGCACAATGGGGAGAAGTATCTGACTACTTATCCTTTACAATCCCACTTGGTGTTGAGTAAAAGCTATGATATGAATCATAAATCTAGTAACACAATGGTGTTCATGTTCTTTGAGGCTTTTTGCACATTTGTGGAGACCAAATGATTTATTTTTGTTGTCACACCTTTTACTTTTTATTAAACAAATAGGACTAATAACATTACAGTACCATAACTAACAGTATATGACTGCGTGGTTACTTCCAATAGACATGAATATTAAGTTTTCATGTAAAATGGCAGAAATTTTATGATGTGTTTCTTTTTCTATCAGCACAATGGAAATAAACTTTATTAGATGTTACAAAAATGTGTGGGTTCATTAACTATGACTGTCTTTTTGTCGAAGAGGACATAGGAAATTGTACAAGAAGTACAACCCATTTTTTCTGGTAGCGTGGCATATTTACTGCCATGGAAGATTTGACATTCGTGTCAGAGACATGAATTCAGTCTCTTTTTAAGAACAACATAGTTAAGAAGACTCATAAAAGATGGCTTTGGGAACACAAAAGTAAACAACTTCAGATGTGCGATCAGTGTGCGTTATAGGGAACACCTGCTACCAAGCAGGTTATCTTCAGAGAGTACGTTGCTATGGTTACATACATACTGAGAAAGTTGCCTCAGTTTTTGTAACCGAAAGTTGAGGTTATCCACTAACTTACCCGGGTAGGGCCCAGATACTGCAAGCCCGGTTGGCAACAAGCAATTGGCGACCCACCTGCAGTAAAACTCAAACCACCGATAACGCCACACTACAAACCACCCCCTTGGACGAAAAGCAAAGGGAATTCGCCTCTAACAGGGACCGGACAGTAATTAATAATAACTGTACAACGAACTCTGAACACAATTACAACCAGAAAGGCTAAGCCTACCAAATAACAATAGCAAATAACCCAGTTTAGCAATACAACTTTGCACAATCTAATCTTTACCTGCCAGGTAGTAAAACAAACTGTTATCCCTGCAAAAACAGCCACGCTTGTTTCCCTGAACAAACTCTACAACTGGCTACTGCTACTACTGCGCGATGAGGTCACGCGGCCTACTACTACTACTACTACTCACAGTTTGGCTCAAAACCATGACAAAATGGAGACACACAAGGGGTAATTACAAAAATAATAAGAAATGTATTGTACAAAAAATAGACAAGACAAAACTACAAACAATAACAAAATACCTCAGCCGTCATGTGGCCTGCTAAAGCAGCACAAGCCACCCAGGCAGCTCTCACAGGCAAGGTGAGCAGAGAGAGAGAGAAGACTCCAGCAGGCTGCTTTAAGGACACTACACTGGGCCCAGGTGCAACAGTCAATTAGTCAACCTGCAAACAGACACAAGACAAAGACAGGGATATCAAGTGCCCCGGGGGGCCCTGCAGACTGAAGCAGGGCAAAGGCACAAGCACTCATGGTAGAGGGGCCGTGACAGTGGCTACTTGTGTGTGCGAAGGAGGCACACATATCGGGCCATTATTTTCACACTCTTAATCGCGTAGCTTTCCTAAAATATCATGTCAACATTGCCCTCATTAAAGTGGAAAAAAAAGGGTAAACTGTAAAAACCTTCAAAAGGGCACTTTTTTGGACATAAGGCAGAGGGGCAGGTGCTTTAGCACCACCTGTCTATCTGTGCACACCAGTGACTGTAGACCTACATTATAAGCATTGTGGAGTTTAAGCACTATAAGCATTGTGAAGTTCAGTAACAATTGTTTCAAATTGTGAAGTTCAGTAACAACAGTTTCAAACCCTCAAACATTAATTGAAGCCCTGTTCTGCTTGTAGCTTACTGTCCAACCACAATAAATAAGAATGACAAACAATTGTGTTAAAACCCGCTGTCTGTCCCTATTTTTGCACACATTTTGGACATATTTTGAATTTAATTTGAGATTGATTAATTTTAAGCTGTGATTAATCTGATTAAAATTTTACTAATTTGACAGCCCTAATTTTTTATTTATACTGTTTAATTCTATTGTGCAATTAATTGCCTCAGTCAGTTTGTGGCAAAATATTTTGCAGTGTTTACACGTTATTACTGCATATCATTCATCCAAATAGAAGTTTTAAGTCATAAAGTTTATTTCAAAATGGACATGCATTTTTGCATTTTGTGTTTTCAGTTAAAACACAAAAAAGGCTATTTTTTGTATACATTTAAACTTTGAAGATTTCTTTAAACCCAGTCTCGTGTCTTGTCTTGTGGGAAAAACCTCTCATCACACCCCTAATATTTACTGTTAATTGTTTAAACTTTATGAATTAGCCTTTTTTATATCATACCTGGATAAACATTTTTTTTAACTTGCACATTTTAGCATGAAATCCACCATGAAATTAAACAAATATATAATTTCCCCATTGTAATATCACAGAAAACGTGTGAACCATGTTGCTATCAAAAACATTTTTTAGATATTTTTTGGGGCTTTTTGCCTTTCATTTGGATAGTGACAGTTAAGATACAGACAGGAAATAAATTGGATTGAGAGATGGGGAAGGATCGTCAAAGGACCACACGTCAGAATCGAGCCCGGGTTGCCGGAGCCATGGCACGACGCCTTAGCGCCTCCAGCTATCTAAGCATTTTTTAACGAAAATCAAACATGCCCTCTAGTGCGGAAAAATGTAACTACTGCACTTAGGAGCTAATTTACAACTTTGTGAAAAGTCACGAAACGTACATGAAAATAACACATTTCAATCACAAACCTTGTTCCCTTGTCAATCAGGTGCAAAGGAACCGTTAGCTGCCTTAAAATGCTCCTTAAATTACTCTCTATTATGTTTTAACAGCGGAGCATGTTTTCTTCAGCCTTGACGTTTGAACTGTATCTGTCGGAATTTCATCAGTTACTTCCGATTCATGGCACCTTAAGTTAAGCGTGCCTTTAAAATAAAAGTATTCCCAGCAATACAACTATAAGGTGAAAACATTTCACATCAATTTATCAAACATCAATTTACTATGAAAACATCACACAGTCATTTATAATATGTAATGTTTATATAATGTTCATACCAATCTACCAATACAAATCGGTGAATCTTTCTCCTCATCTCCTAAAGTCCCGTCCACACACGTCGCTACTCGAATTAATTGTATAGTTAAATTTTATACTTAGTTGCTTAAAGGTAGTGATGGCCAGATCGTATCGAGACTTCGAACGAGCATTTCAAGTAAATTTTAGCCGACGCTCCGTATCGAGGCGTGTCAAAATGGAGAGATCACGTGGTGTGATGTTTGAGGCCTCGGTTGCCCAGTGTTTGCCGTTCTAGCGCGTTGAATCTAAGTTGATTTTTGGCGGGACATGTCGACTATAAAGATGTCCCATGAAGAATATGCGCTTGTGGGTTTTTGTCCGTGGTTGGAGACAGTTTTTCAGAAGTGTTTTTTGCGGTTTATTGCAACTTGTTGTTCATTACTAGACTAAGAATGGAGATGAATAAGAACAAAAAGAGGAAGTTTTCGCCTAGTTTGGGAGTAGGCTACTTTGATCAGATCTCTCCCAATAAGGTGGGTTATGCAGTAGTTTTAAAGACGGCGTTATTTCACATGTAAAGATATTATCAGTAACTTAATGTCGTCATATGTTAAATTTACTTATACAATATAGCTTATCCATAGGTGAAATGTCAAATTTGTGCAAAAGTGTTCTCTTATAGCAACAACACCTCATCCATGTTGAGGCATTACCGTGCATAATGGCAGAACTGATTCTGATGGAAGGTGTGTAAACAGTATATTTACTTACTGTAATTAAATTATTTACTTAATGCTATTAAAGCTTAGTTGGTTGATTTGTTCCTTTGGCTTTAGCTTCAGCTTCCAGGAAACAAGAACTGGATCAGGCATTGCTTGACATGAATTTGTCACTTAACCTCTCCAGTTACAAAAACATCTCTTCACTGCTCCCCATTAATGTTACAAAAGCACTTTATCACATTTGTACATTCATCACAATAATTTCACCCCCAATTATAATTTAAATACATAATAATATATAATATTAATAGGCCTAATGATATAATTATGATTTGTTATAACCGGTATTTATAGAAATGTACCACAATTGGGAAAGTGCCTGAAACTTCCTTAAATAAGCATGGTGCAATTTTTTCCTGTTAAATTTATTCACCACTAGATGGCCTTAGTAAGCATTTGAATCTTAAACCGGCACTAAGCAACATTCTGTTTTTCTCTCTCACGAGCTCCCTCTAAAGCCCGCTGCATTGCATTGTATTGCACTGCATTCTATTGGAGGCGGTCCGCGCTGCTGAACATTGCAAGTGCTGTATCTACCGCTATTGGCCACGGTGGCGCATTCTACACCGTTCGTTCACCGTGTAATGACTAATTTTAGCATCCTAAATAGTATGAAACGGATTAATTAAATGAAAAATGTTGCATAGTGGGCCTTTAAGTGAGGCCTCGTGAAATGAACCTTTTTGCAACACATTTTGGTGAAAAGCTTCAACAAAGCCTCATCTTGCCATCACTTAAATTCCCCGCTGTTCCCCGAGTTCGATAAGTCTGATAAAGCATTTTTTTTGCAGGCCCAGCCATTGCCCTGATCTGGTACGCCTCCGTTAGCTTTAGCTTAGCATAGTCGCTGTAATCTTATATCCCCCAGCTAGCACGTCGTTGCAAAAGTAACTCAAATAACGCAACATGGACAGTGGACCCAATGGTCAGCTGTCCAAAGAGTAAGTATCAAAATGCATGATTATGTTAAGCTGAAGTTCGATTCATATGCATTGGACTGGTAGCCTACTTATAGTTGTGTTTTTACAGGCAAAACAGGTTGGTGTCGCATCGTGTTGTGCTGGAGTGGGCTCTAAAGGGAGAGACGCTTGGGAAAGGGATTCGTACGCCATTGTTGTGACCTGTGCTTAGACCCCCCAGACACAGACAGAGAAACCCACACCCACCTTGTTGACTGTAGTTCTTTGAAGTTCAAACCTCTTTGAAGATTCTTGTATATAAACCTGAGTTCTGATTCTCCATCGGTGACCTGGCTGTGTTGGTCTAAAATCAATAGCATACATTTTGCTATCAGTGTTTTGTAAGTAAGGTCGGCTTTATTTGTAAGTAGATAAAACTGCTTTTGCTGCAAAACTATACCTGGGACTACACATGTGTGTCTTTCCTGGATACACCCTCTTTTGGAATATGTACAGAAAGGTTACTTTTGGTGTAATACAATATTGCCCCTGCAACATGATAAACCTGCTTTTACTGCAGAATTGATAGACCAATGTCTACACACATTTATTTTCTATTGATAAACATGTAACATGTAAATGAGTTTCATATGTAGAAAAAGAAAATGCGTTGAAGGCTATGATGACACTTGATGTGTATGATGTCCTCCTTGCTGGGTTTTCGGCAGACAGATGTTTGCTGCCAGTTGAGGGACTTGAATATGTGATGATGGGTTTTTGAATTTTATGGAGGGGTCCAGCCTTCTTCGGATGACTCCTTCCACAAGTTCATCTCTGTTTCTCAACTTTTGGGTGGTGTGCGTGTAAACAGTACTGGCAATCCATTGTTTTGATTGTTTTTGATAAGCAAAGTTGTGTCTCTTGAGGCCTGTAAGTAAAATATTAGTGAATTATTTCTGATAATTTCCATTATTATTATTGGCCTTTTTTATAACAACCAGCTCTTCCTTTGTAAGTAATTTTGGCTCTTACCAGTTGCTGTTGTTGCCTGTTACCGTGCTTGGTCATGGTTTTCATTGTGGTCCATGACAGCCAATATTGTCCGTGCCTGCATGGACGGACGGATATTCAAAATGAAGATGCTTCGGGCAGTGTTTCAGTAGGGAGCTGTAGAACACCTCTAGTTGGCATAGTAAAACAGAAAGTGTTGACACTAATTACAAAAGTTGACACTAATTACACAAGTTGACACTAATTACAAAAAATTGTCAAATGTAACTGATGTGTATATTACCGGTTCGAGACTGACATAATTTCATTGTTGAGAATCACTCCCAATATGTGTTTCGTACCCATGTGCTTGAAGAGTGTCATTTGATTTGATTTGTCAGTATACGTGTGTCCATAACAATTTCATATAGGGCTTTATAGGCAGGTGAATCATGTGGCAACCACTTTTTCATCCGTTGTTTGTCTGCCGAGAGGTCATCATGGTAACATCTGTGTTCAGCTCCATCATCCTCCCATCAATGGACACCACGTATATGATAGAAGATGGACATCCATCGTCTCTGCAACTCCTGAATAGAAAGTAGAAAACATTTGCACACTATCTGAGAAAAAAACTCCAGCGTGCCATACATTTATTGATGCCAGCTGACTGTGGTGATTGTTGGCCAGCAGTTTCACTGTAAATTGTATGTGTTCAAAAATAATGTCAGAAATACAATAAGTCACTAGTTGGCTGGAGACTGATAAGCCTATTATACAGTCTTGAGAGCATTGCTATCAATGCCCAAATACAGTCAATTGAGTAAAAATCTGTAATTTGATGACCTGTTATGTAAACTTTAGAAACAGTAATGTAAGGGAAAAAAATACAGATGTATTTCTGTATTTCACCCGCGAGGGAGAACAAAAGACGTTTGGCCTTTGCATTTGGAATCATTTCGAAGCTTTGGTTTCGTGGTAATTACAAGAAAATACAATTAATCTGACTCCATAAAATTAATAGCTTATGACCTTGTAGATAGCTTGAATTGTCATAAAATTATTAAAATTTTGTTGTTCACATTACAAGGATTATTTAGAGACTAAACATGATAACATTCTAATAATGCATTATCCAAAAAAAGTCAACTCTCTTTGTTTGAGTCAGACGTGTATTATTCTGGTTAAGTATGCCAAGTACAGAGAAGTGCCTTTGCTCTAAGTGTACCACTTATATGTGTACCACTCATGCCACAGGTAATGGTAAACCTGTTGTTTATAGTCAACAGGGTGAAACGATGATGAACAATAACACTGTAAGTGACAATTTGAGCCAGACGTTGCAGTTTTAACAATAGCAAAGTATAGCTAAGCAATAACGATAGCAGAGTAAGGAAGGTTTAGGCTTCTTACAGGCATAGATGATGTAGCGTTACTCCTTTCTGCCTCTGTAGTAAAAATTGATAGGACAGCCGTATTTTTCAGACTCAACACCATCTTTCTAGTAGCATATTGCATTTTTTCTTCGTAGTCCTGTGGTCTGAAATGCTCCTCGCAAATTAACACGGTATTGGTTGATTTTTCATACGGTGTTCCGGGTTAGTTGGTGTTCACGTTGACTGGTGATATTTGCGTAATTTCCCTGAAAATTTAAGCCCCTGGCCTAGACAGTCTATGGACCTGCCTCTTGCATTCGAAATGGGTGGGTGTTTGATTTCTAATATTGGCAAAGCTTTCCAAAATAAACCGTTTAATATTAGATTTTTTTACATTACCATAGGTCAGCCCAAGTTGCACTTAATGCTTTTGTAACTTCAAAATGCTCTCCTACCCCTGTAGTCTGTATTCGCCTGTGATAGAAAACAGCCGGGAAACGAGTGAATCGGAAAAGCCGTATAAGCCTACGTCACATTAAACATTAGCTATGCAGTTAGCCGCCCTGAAGAAAACATTATTAGGCTGCCTGCAGACTTCAGACTGCCTGCTGCCTGCGGACTTCAGTCTTATTAGAGTTTAAGCAAAGGAAATTGTTAGTCATCCAGTTTTTGATGTCACTGAGGCAGTCAACAAGTTTTGTTACTGGCGTACAATCATTAGGCTTCATTGAAAGGTATAGTTGGGTGTCATCTGCATAAGAGTGTAAGGTAATGCCATGTTTTCTAATAACAAATCCCAAAGGTAGCATGTAAAGGGAGAATAGCAGAGGTCCCAGTACTGATCCTTGGGGCACACCATACTTGATTTCAGTGAGGCATAATGCTTCATTATGTGCATGTACAAACTGGTAACGTCCAGTAAGGTATGACCTGAGCCAGGCTAATGCAGAATCTTTGATGCCAATCATATGCTCAAGTCTATGTAGTAGGATGCTGTGATCAATAGTGTCAAAGGCAGCACTTAGATCCAGTAGGATTAATAGTGATATGCATCCATTATCAGATGAGATAAGGAGATCATTGTAGACCTTTACTAGGGCTGATTCTGTGCTATGGTAAGCTCTAAAGCCAGATTGATAGGTTTCCAGAATGTTGTTTGTGTCTAAGAAGGTGCAAATTTAGACACTATTTTTTTCAAGAATCTTTGATATAAATGGGAGGTTGGATATAGGTCGATAGTTAGCCAGGACATCAGGGTCAAGGTTGGGCTTTTTGATTAAAGGTTTAATGACAGATGTCTTGAAAGGTTTGGAAACATGTCCTGCTACAAGAGAGTGATTTATAATATTTAGTATCGGCTCAGCTAGGTTAGATAGAGCAGCCTTAAGGAGATCAGTAGGAATTGCATCCAGTAGACAAGTAGAGGCCTTGATGAGATCAACTTGATAATTTCAGATATATTGGCAGGTGTAAACGAGTCAAGGTATGCTATAGGTCGGCTAGGACTTGCTGTTTCCATTATAGGGGAACCAGCTGAATTTGAGGTTTGAATGGTGTTATTTATTTTACGTCTAATAGATTCAATTTTATCATTAAAAAAATCATGAAGTCATTGCTGTCTAATGTTATTGGAATGGAGTTCATTCCTATTTTTAGTTAAGCGCGATAATGTGTTAAAGAGGAATTAGGTGTTATAATTATCGTATATATATATATATATTAGGTGTATAAATTATCGTTTATAAGTGAAGAGTAGTATTCTGTTTTTGCATTATTAAGTGCTTTCTGATAGTCTTTTAGTCTGTCTTTCCATGCAAGATGGAACATTTCAAGTTTGGTGGCATACCATTTTCTCTCAAGTTTACGTGCAGCTTGCTTCATTGAGCGTGTCTGTGCTGTATACCATGGGGCAATTTTGTCTTGTTTTCTAATTTTCTTTTTAAGTGGCGCGATGGAATTTAATGTAGTGTAAAGTGCATCTATAACATTATCAGTTAATTGATAAACCTGGGTAGGGCTGGGAGGAGGGCCTTCTAATGTGTATTGTGTCATTAAGGGTTCAAGAAGAGTAGGAATTTTATCTATGAAGTCGCTTGTGGCTTGGGGGGTTATTCGTCTAGTGTGGTAGCAAACAGAGTTAGGGGCTGTAGAATGTTTGTGCACCATATGTTAGAACAAGGTCAATAGTATGACTACCTTTACGTGTAGGTGCATTAACATGTTGGAAGAAGCCAATGTGTTCCATTAAGGATTGGAACGCTGATGATAGTCTATTATTTACATCATCCATATGGATGTTGAAATCGCCCAACACTATATTATCAGTTTTAATGACTAGTGAGGAAAGGAATTCTGAGAATTCAGTCATAAAGTCAGAATAGGGGGCCTGGGCCTGGGGGTCTATATAATGGCCTGGGGGTCTATATAATGTTACAATTGTTAAGGGTATATTAGATCTAGATGTTTTGTCAGGTTGCATAAGATTGCATAAGATTGAGAACAAAGACCTCAAAAGATTTAAATTTGTATTCAAATTTGGGAGCCATAGTAAGGTTAGAGTTATAAATTGTGGCAACACCACCACCACGAGGTATGTGGTAATTAAAGTGACTTGGAGGAGTAGCCTCATTAAGTGGAAGGTATTCGTCTATAGAGTTATAAATTGTGGCAACTCCACCGCCACAACCATTGTGTCGAGGCATGTGGTAATTAAAGTGACTTCTCATTAAGTGGAAGGTATTTGTTCGGTTTTAGCCACGTTTTGGTTAGGCAAAGTAGTAAAGGGGGTGGGCTATCTGGTCAACAGGGCTAGCTGATGCTAAGTTGCTACTGTTAGCTAATGCGTGGAGGCGACTTTCTAGATCTGTGATCCTCGCATCCAAGCTGGCAAGCTGTCTACATGTATTACACGTACCATTATCACTAAAGGAGGCTTTGGAATAACGAAACATCTGACAAGCCGGACAACTGACTTACTTAACAACTTAACTGGCAAACACATAGGCACCTGCACCATGTTTTAGGATGATTAATCCAAATCATTAATTAATGTTTAAGGATAGGCTGCTGTTATGGCATCAGTGACAACAGCAGCTCTAATTTCACGGTAGGCGCCACAGTCTGGGGCTACTACTAGTCTACTAGCACTTATATTGACCTGCTGCTTGCTTGTAGCCTAGGCGCAGACATAGCGAGATATAAAATAAAACGGTAATGTTGAAAGGGGTAAAGCGATAAAACTGTAATCAGTATACAGTCTGTACAGTAATATACTATAGCATACAGTTGGGGTCATTTAGTGGGGGTGTAGTTGGATTGGTAAAAAAAAAAATGAAAAAAAAAATTCCTTCAAAAAGTGATCGATGAGATTCGAACCGTCATCAGAATAAAGGCCTAACTGCGCCACTGGTCGACAAGCATAGTGGTGCTTGTTCATAGTCGGCTTAGGCCAGGGCCTTATAAATATTCGTCGAAATTACGCAAATATCACCAGTCAACGTGAACAACTAACACGGAACACCAGTGTTGTCGAAGGAATACTGAGGGCAGGCCAAAGATTTCTTTGTTCCACTGGCTTTGGAATTCCGTGAAACATTGTGCTGGTGTATCTCCTCTTCTTGTTTTCACAACCCTTTGCTACACAGTAATTAACCATTTTGAACTGCTAAGACAACAACCGGTAATCACTCAATTCAAGTCATGGTGCGTTCTGACTTCTTCTGTAGTCACACTGTGTGTTGACGGAAGTTTGGGGCTTTCAGCTGCGCAGTGTCTTTGCGCCTGGCAGCGGTGCTTAGTCAGAATATAGCAATAATATCTATCTGCAGAGCCGCAGAGCCACTGTCCGTGTCATGACACCGGTTTGGACACACGCACCGCACAGCACAACCTAGCTTCTCCTGGTGGAGCAGCAAGTTGTGTTCTCTCTATAGTTTAAAACTTTCTGTTCTTAATTACTTTGAATACCGACCCGTACAGTAAACGTATGTTTAGCAGCACCACCTCTGCCTTACCTACACTCCTGTCCATGACCTACGTTGGATCACTGTACACTGTATTACACTGACTAGCGATTAGCGGCTAACGCTAACGGCTTGTGTTGCTTTCATGCCTTCTGAACAGCCCTCACTCACACCCATGCTGTGATACTGTTGTTCTAATGCTGCTGTAGGGTGTTGCGTTATTTTTCATTGGTTTGTTAATTTATTTGTTTTAGAAATATGTAACTAGCTGTTATTTATGCTAGTGAAATTAGCTACCGGGTTAGGTTTTGAGGGAATGTAACTTGTTTTACTGAAGAAAAGCGCAATCAATCTGTAAAGCACTACGCATGCGAAGGTCGTGACGTGGTGTCATGACGTAGTGTCATGACGTGGCCTAGAGGCTCTGCGGCTCTGCAGTCAGACCCTTCTCGAATATAGTCCCAAATAAAAATCTGACTCGTAAATCTCTGCGTGTTAATTTGCATTGTTATTTCTACTTGATGTGAATGTACAGTTCACGAAAAGTCTTCGGAACTACCCTTTAAAGCCGTTATTGACTTCCATTGTTTTGTGTTTTTTTAAATCTCGCCTGAGGTATTTGCCATGGTCCAACCTCAAACACTGGGGCCCATATATTACTGTGCATTCACAAATTAAAAAAACAAAACACAATCTACAATTCGGTTTAGCAGAAATGAATGTAAACAACTTATGGTGCAATTTTGGCTCAAGCGCCTGATGTGCACATTAGGACCACGGGATGGCGCTTGAGACCAGCATATCTGGAATGGAATGGAATACTGTAGCCTCATAGGAAACTTGTCTATCATTATCATCATCATTATTAGGCAATTACTAGTAGCCTAATAAGCAGATGCATGTGAGCTTGTTTTTTTATTATAAGGCTTTATAATGCAATTTTTTCAGTTAATAATTAATAACTAGTTTTAAGAATAGTGGAATGATTTTCTTTCTTTCTCCGTTTTTGGCGCCCCCTGGATGGATGGCGCCCTTAGCATTTGCCTGTATTGCCTAATGGACGGGCGGGCCGGCCCTGTTTGGGGTGGTGATTCAACATTCAACATAATTCTGCATCAGAATTTCAACATCAACCATTCTGATGATTCAAATGGAAAATCAATAGCCTATAACCCTTGGCACTAGTGGCACTCAAAGGGTTTTCTGGTGGCACGTGGACAATGATCGCAACCCTATTATAAACACATTGAAAATGTTCAGACATCTTCTGTATGGATGTAAAACTGCCACTGGCTATTGCTTAGCGCGCCTGCTCCTCTAGTTTGACCATAGTAGCCCCACCCACACACAGACACACTGTCACGATATGGGCCTAGCCTACTTAATACAGCAGTTGCACTAAGATGGCAAAGAAACCAGCAGTTTGGGCTTTCCAGGGTCAGGGGTTATTTCCATTCAGCTTTACTATTTGACAGTTCCAGCTGTCCAATGCAGTAAGTCGGTGAGGTCAATCAATGTCGTAAAACAATGCAATGATGTTGTTTTTATTAACATTTCCTAAAGACAATAAATATCTGGTCAAAATCTGTGGTGTATTACGTAGCTTACATGGCACACTAACTTACAAGAAAACATCTAATTGGCACTCCATGTCAAAAATGTTGCCGACCCCTGGCCTATATTTTTAATGTCAGCTTGCTATCTGGGTTTTGGTTAAATTCTCCACAAATAAATCAAAAGTAATTGCAAGAGAGGCTTTAAAGGGACACAGTTGTACATAGCCTGGGCCTACTTTGGATTGATATGCCTATTGCCTACTGTAGCTACCTACATGTATTAGCCGTTCTCAGGGCCTTCCATTTAGCTGGGGATCCCAAGCAATTATTTGATTTAGGCCTACATGCCTGTTGCAACAAGCCTGCATGATGTAGGCCTACACCCATTAAAAACGGGTTTATGCTCTTGCATAACATTAACGGCCGAGGAATGTTGTCCTACCTGTTTTGTCGCTTCAGCCTATCTTGCCTTAGGACCAATCTGTTTGGGTGGGGAATTGAAACAAGAATATTATGAATGTTTAGTTGGCTATTTGGTCTCGTCGAGTAAAAGATCTTAGGCTACAGGCCGTTCTTATTGAACCAGTTCATTCAAAAAGAACGGTTGTTAATGATACGCCTATCCTTCAACTATCCGAAGACGGAATTCTAACGTCAAGGAAAATGAGCTCCGCACAATTTAATCAGGTAGGTATCCTCCTAAGGTCCAGCCCAGACATGAAAATATTATACCTACTTAAGTATCAGGCCACGTTTAGGCATAATCACAGCAACATAACTCGAAATTTTGTAGCCTGTGTTGTCGAGATTTGCCTGTATAGGCTTGGATCGAGGTGGCGTGAATAACGTTAGTCCACAATAACCTTCTGTTAATATTACCGTTTTTGCGGAAAGATTTTATCAGGAATGGCTATCGTTTTCTTTGAGCGTTTTACTGGGAGGATCCTATCTAAGCGTTGTCATGTTAAGATTTTTAGGAGGGAGGCCTTAACGATAAACAATGTGTTACAGGGCACTCACCTCTGCAATAGTGCCATATTTTCGTGTCTAAACTATTGCATTGGACAGTAGCCTAGAAGTTAGGCTAGTAAAATACAGTAGCCCTATAGGCCTAGTCGCCGTATCTTAAGAGTTTTTTTTATTTTTATTATTTGTGCGGTTTTATTTCATGTCTAAAATTCACATTTAGCCTACTGCAGTAGGATAACATTGTAGTAGTGTGTTTTAATAAAGCACTAGGCCTACAACGCTGGATTTTTGCAGAATATAAAATTGGCCTTATAATAATTGGCCTTACAATATTCTGAAAAAATTTAGGCTATGGCAAATGAAGACTTAACATAGCATACTCTATCATTTTTGTAAGATTTGTTTCTCAATTAGGCATAATTAACAAGGATAGGCCTAATTCTGACTATGAAGTTGAGATTTTTCAGTCAGTAACTGAAAGTTAAAGCATGGGATTTGATAGATTAAAACACAGGTTTCCCACAGGTCCTTGACATCCCTGTTTGTGATTTTGAAAAAAATAAATTATGTTTTAAAAATAGGCATAAAAAGACACTGTCCTTAAAAATCCTTGAATATTTTTGGTAGTTTGGCAGTTTTGCATAGATGGCCACTGCTGTCACTGTCATTATTTTGCCACCACCAGTTCTTAAATTAGATCTTAAAATTCTGCAGTGCTACGGTCAGTTTTGATTTAATTTCATTTGTTTGTTGATGTTCTCTATATTTTATTGGCATTTATTGGAGTTCATTGGTTTATTTGGTATTGCGATCTTGTGCTTCCTTTCCGCATGTAGGCTACAGGAAATCTGTTTACATGAGCCTATGAGTTAGGGCTAATAACAAGATCTTATAATATTTAACTAGGATTGTAAACTGTTGACTGCAGGTTAAATGGCTCCTTATTCCAAATGAAAAGATTTTTTTTTCAATTGGTGCATAACTGACAAACGCATGTTCCGTGGTTGATGATAGAAATATAGCACTCTTTACAAACAAATGCACAGTGTACTCACGAACATTCCACCTTTATCCATGGCGGAAAAAAATAAATAAAAAATCAAACAGACTTTTGTGCATAACTGAACTAGACACCATGCTCACTGCATTGAACAGTTGTTTATTTAGCCTGTTACACAGCAAATTTAGTAGTGTTAAATTAACTCTTATAGAGTACATTTTAACACTGTTTCAGATAACATATGGTCCTATTCCCAATAGTGTTAAGTTTACACTAACATCAGTGTTAATTTTCAAGTGTATATTTAACAACAGTCGGTGTAAAAAAAAATAGCACTTACTGTGTCACACTGTTCACGAAGAAGAGCAATTTGGATTTAACTGATAAAACACTGTAATGGTGTAAATGTTAACACAGTTTTAGAGTAAAAGTAAATGGTTCCATCTGTTATCTATTCCCTTCTTAGTGTTAAATTATAATACAAGACATTTGCAACATGCTTCAGTTGTTGTATTGACCATTCTCAATGAAAACACAGGAACAATATATATAAAATCATCTTGAGTGCCATAACTCATTTGCAAGTCAAAGGTTTTTGGTTATTTAAGCTTGTTTACATTAACCATACATTCTTGCTCAACATCTTTAAAGGAATAGTTCGGTTTTTAAGACATTGAGCCCCTACCTAAAGTGGTTGACGTAGAAATTTTGACGATTGCTTCTGTCTCGGCTATTTGGAAAATGTGGAAATGTGGCTAGCAATGGGCATGTGTTGTTTCTATCCTTAATACTTAAAAAAAGTGCTACTCACCAAGTGGTTAGTGGTGCTCAATGATGTTCCAAAACATGTATCGTAGCGAAATAAAGCTTCCGTCATGTTTTATTTGGCACTTTGTTTGTATGAAGGAGCAAAGATCCATATGGGACTTACAAAATGGCAAATAAAACATGACAGAAACTGTATTTTGTTGCAATACTTGGGTTGGAACCCAAGTTGGAGCCCATTGCAAGCCATTTTAAAGGCAGGCAGAGACAATTCTATATTTTGCAAATAGCCAAGACAGGAGCAATCATCAAGATTTTGGTGTCAACCACTATTTCATTTTAGACAACCTGTGAAAGGGGCTCAATGTGTTAAAAACCGAACTATCCCTTTAAAACCAACTCTGAATGCATGAAAATGTTAATCAAAACAACATGTATGCATCACTACACATAGAAGTAACACATCATCATCATCTGTAAAAATGTCTCTTATATGACAAAAAAATGGCAAATCCATGAATTTTGGGCGGTATTCAATGCCGTGGAAAAACAGAACGTTCCACAGAAACATTCAAATGCAGTGCAATATTATCATCACCATTTGTATCAGCAAGAGCAATCATTTTCCTTGGACCCTTTTTAGTTTTGTTAGATGAAACTCCAAACATGTAGGCTAAATCATTTTGATTTTTGACTGCGAGAGTCTTGATAACATTTAAAAAAAAATTCTGTTGTTTTTGAAATAATAATGCTTAGATTCATAACGCATTGCCCACATGTAGAGAACTGGACCCAAATGTCTAATACAGCGTGGATAATGAATAAGAAAATTATGCTTGGGCAGAAGACTTTTTGAGGGAAATACATGTTTGAATAGCCTGTGATGTTCAGCTATTACATGTTTTAAACAAACAGTCAAACCTTCAAATGAAATTTGATTTCACATATTCCAGTACAAGTTTCAATTCATATTGGGCAACTCCTTCCAACACATCGTGCATTATGTCAACCGAAAAATTCTCTGATACATTGAAGTACTTAAGTTCATCAAGTAAACAAGAACGCTTAACACCATAAACATGAGGTAGTGTTGGGTTTGTCCGCATACTTTCACAATGTTGCAAGTGCATATCTTTTGTTCGTAGAACCACACTAGGGTCATCCTCACAAAAGACAGTTTGATAGTTTTTCCTCTCAGTCAAGCCTGTTACTTGGACTATACTACCTTGTAAACGACCACTGAAGCATGGAACTTCAATCCCTTCAGTCTCAAGTATTTTAATGTCAGACACTAATCAGGCTCTAATATTGCATTAAACCCATACGTCCTAATATCTTGCGCGCGCATAAATATATATTGTCCGAACATAAACTTAGATTGGAAATTTCTCAATGTAAAGTATATACCCCCCAGTTTATGAAACCCTTTTTTGGATCTCAATGGGTTGCATGGTTCAAAGTCGTCATAGAACAATTGTATTTTTAATGCATCCCTGTAATTTGAAAAAAGCGGATGTCCCTTCACAAATACTCCATCCTCCAAATCAGCATAAAAGCCATCTGGTGAACTTCTGCCAGTCTTGAGCATACTGCTTGTCGTTGGGTTTTTGAAAATTGACTAGTGTTTGTAAAATAGGTACATAAGACAATTTGTCAGTGATAATCGCTTGATCGTGAGTGCCAGTTTTTTTGTTTCCTCTATTATCAAACCTGACTCCAAGCACTTTCTCTACAGGGGCAACAATTTCACATTTTTCTTTGAGATAGGACTTCCGTTTAGATACTGAATTTAGAGAGGTCATGGGATTTTCTGTTCCATTGAACGCTTTTGTGATCATACTATGCATTTCATTTCCTGGGGGTAAAAATTGTAGTGCCGTTTCTTTCACCTGACTTTGAATCTGTCCCACAAGTTCTTCCAATGATGAGACCAACCCATCTACAACATTTTGGCCTACTCCAGCTGACAGCAGTTGAGCTATAACAGCTGCACTAGCATGCTTAGTGTTTTTATTTGTCACTGTCAAATCAGAAGGCAATGTCTGAGTGTGGACTAAGGAGGTTCCCACATCATTAACACACAACTCACCACTAGAAGCTGAGACATTACTGGCAGCAGATGCCTGTATGTCAGTGGTACTTTGTCCAGAACTTTGTCCAAAGTGAACTCTATTTAAATGTTTTCTGAAACCTGAATACGAGCCAAATTGAAGACAACAACCATTTCGGCCACATTGAATGCAAAGCGTTTTTCCTGGCAATAAACCATGAGAACATTTCAAATGTCTAATCAGACCATTCGCTCCCTCAAAACTTTGGCCACAAAGGGTCCACAACATACTGTTACCAACTTAGTGGAGCAGCCTTGCTCTTTGTTCAGCAACCCAAGGTGTCAAGGTAGTGCTGTACACTGTTTCCTGTCTTGGATGACACTCTTTAGAGACCATCTAAAAGGATTTAGCTGTGAGCAACTGGACATCTTGGAGCTTGAAGATCAACATACAACCATTACTTTAGACTTATCTGTTCCATAGTTACAGGTGGCGATAACGGGGAAAAAAAGAAATCACATTAGATACTATTTCTAACGCTATAGCCGGATGTCAGATACTGTATAATTCATTCAGTTGGACAAACCTTCTGAAACATCACAAGATGTTTCTCTGCTTGCGACGCCGACATTTCCTCGGATGCTTGCGCCCCTGTGCTGAAGGTGGAAACAAATACAAGAGGAGGATACAGGAGGAGGAGGAGGATTCCAGACATGTCACTGTCCCACCCTGAAACACATGCATATGAACACAAAGGCACACAGGTTAAAATGGAAATATATCAGTGCAGCTAAGATGGAACACGAATGTATAAACCCTTACCCCTATCTTTGTTATCACTGCTGACATGGTCACATGACTCAGCCCTGTCAATGGGGTCTTGGATCTCAGATGTGCGGTGAAGTGCCTTGCCTTGAGCGATGATTTTGTCTTTGAAGGCTGTGGGCCATCTCTCCTTGAATTTGTTACTTGTGGCCTCTCCGAATAGCTCCACAAAGTCCTGCTCAATTTTTTAAAGGAAAAAGAAAGTTCATTTTAAGTACGTAAATATATGATACTATCTCAATTCTCAAATGGGGATGCACAGAACATTGACAATATGCTACAACAGGAGTATTTCCAACAAAGCTGTTCTGATTTTACAGTTGGACTACACACAACAATGTTTGTAACTGGCTATAGACCAAAATGCCACTAAACTAACACAAAATCTGACAACATGACTGTAGATCAGACAGATCAACCAATAGGCCTAATAATGTCTTTTAGGCTGTAGTTTGTAGTTGAGAAGACTTCAGCGTATGAATGTCATTGCTGACAACTGGCTATTTGTGAGCACATGACAAACTTAGAACGGATATACTGTATGGACCCAGGACACTCTTACACCTAAATCAAGAGCTTCTACCAGTTGCAACCAGATGGTGGATTACTGGAATGCAAGAGGCCATACATTCAGGCGCTCAAATACACTTGCCTCAGAGCAAATGTCAAAACAAAAGGATACTTACAGCATGTGAATCAGATCTATTTGGTCTTGACCTTTCCGCTGGGGGCTCTCATCACTCAAAATGTCTGTGTCAGAGCCAGAGTTATCTTTGTTTACAGATGACAGCAGGGCTACAGCTGATTCCTCAGAGAGAGAAACTGGATAAGTGATAGTAACATGTTTAATACATACAAAAAAGATAGCAGCTCCAAAGATCTTAAAAAGACCCCAAAGAGAAAGATAACCCAAAGAAATTTATTTAACGTAGTCATGCTAAATCAAGCAAATGTGTTCCGTCAGGATGCATGTGTTTTTCCATCATGCCATGCTCATGTTTGATTGGCAGTCACATTATCTTTAATAAATTAGCAATCATGTTCTGTGGCCATGTCATGTAATAACATACTACTATTTCTCCATGGTTAATTATATACATAGAAGAATAATTCAATAGCATCCACCGGTGAGGTGTGAAAACTGATTTGAAAATTCAAACCTTCAGAAATACCAATAATACCTAGCTCATGAACACCAGTTTGAACCAATCACTTCTCCAAACACCTCTTCATCCACCTCAGTTTTGGAGTCATCAAAGAGCTTTGCATTAGACAATTGGCTCAGAGAGATGCCAAACTTCTGGAATGCTAAACACATAAGCATACAAGCAAATTTACTGAAAGAATTGTTGTAAGTACACTGTAAAATCTACTAAAACTACCTGCTGTACTTAGAAAATATGTTGCCTTGAAAAACAAAGTTCAATAAACTTGCAATATAATTAAACTGTACTACTGAGTTCATTAATTACTGTAAGTTTATTTAACTTTCTTTTTTCAAGGCAACGAGAGCCTATGTATTCATATTTTCGAAGTACAGCAGGTAGTTAGATTATACAGTGTAGAAATATGTCATTTATTAGCCCCACCTAACTGAGGAAGGCTGGAAATGATCACATATCTCCCAAAGCAGTAGAAATTAAGTTATAGTTAAGACTTTAAAATTAAGTTATAGACTTTATAGTTATTAAGACTTACCAGCTTCAAGGAGTTCACTAAGCCTGGGGTCAGAAATACTGATGAATTTGTGGTCACCTTTGAACTTCACTTTCACCAACATGGTGTTTGCCTGGAGAGGGCATACAGTAGCAAATAAATTTAGTAAAATCGTAAACTTGATTTCCAGAATATTAGTAGAATTACTTCATCACATTTCATGCATTACCTTGTGGAAAACACAATACTGATTCTAACAGTATTAGCAGGATTAACATCAAGTGTTGTTGTAAAAGGTATTAACAGCATCTTGCATTAACATGAAAGAATAACTCATGCCAAACTGACGGCATTAACAAAGCATTAACACTGTTAACACGTGTAATTTTTTGTCTTCAACTTCCCTGACCTTATTTCTCTCTCTCATGCGACGCATGCATGCGCCATTTGTGGAAAGGTATATTGCCACTCAAGACCATTGTCTTTGGGCACGATTTCTTTAGACATTATAAATGCTAGAAGGTGACCAAACCCGAGCCGAATACCACTGAATATATTTTATAGAATGACTCGAACCCGCGGGGTGACCAGAGATAAATGGTGCACAGTGCAGAGCCTATCCAGCCATTGAATGCTGGCTGCAAAAGGTAGCGAAATACTGCCAAATAACTACAGACTTGCAAAAACTGCTATTTTTTTCTGCATTATTCAGGAATATTACTGTTACACTTTATTCATTGCGTCCCAGTTTCCATAGTTTATGTGTCCATAAATACATAGTAGACATAGTGATAGTAAATAGGGCTAAACCATTTACACTAGGCCTATGTCCATAATTAACCTAATATAAATTTAACCTGTGCAGTTAACTTGTGCGGAAAAAAACATGTGGGAGTCCTTTACCATCTGTGCATTAGCATCATGTGAAACGTGATGGCACTATATAACTTCTGCTTGTTATCATTTCACATACAATATAGTTCTCCTTATCTACTTAGAAAATCTCTACTTTTATTTTGTGTCACAATAGTTAGTCAGGTAACTACTCGAGTAACAGCATGTAAATAGAAAAGACATGGATGTGTTTGGTAATTTCTCTGAATCTATTGAAAGAACTAGGCTAAGCTAAATGCTAACAAAGTAGCATCACACACAAGAGCAACTGAGTGCACACACTGAGACAGGTATGAATCAACTCATCTATGTTAAGGAAAGAACATACTTCAATTTTGAAAAATGGTGGCATGTTCCTTTAATATAATTATAAATATAATACTTTCAAATGACTACATAATGAGTGCAGGTTCAGCATCTATGTGTGGTTGTGGTTGTAGGGGAATGTCAGTTTTTTCCCTTTCCAAAACCAAAACTCTAGAGTGTGTCATCTTTAGATTAAACTGTGGGGACGTAACTAGGATTTTTGTGCTCTGAAGTCCAAAATTTGACCAAAGACAGCCAACATTAGCCACCAAAATTAGACATCAAAAACAGTGGTATCTCTGTTCCAATTCAATAAAGCTTTTCAAGTTATGTTAATGAACATTTATTTTCTGTGATGCCATAAAAAACAAATACCTAATCAAATGTATTCATCTTCAGCACTGATTTCCACTGGCATCTTGCAAGGAAAAGTTACTTAGGATATTTTTTATGCAAAAAAGACAGGACATCATCTGTAATTTCACTAAATTTTTTACACCAATAATAAAATTCCTTCCTATTTTACTGCAGTCACGTACACTGACAAACTCTTAATTAGTCCTACCAAGTGTAAAAATAACGCAATAACATTGCTAAATACAATTTTTTATTATATTAAAGTAAAACCTTTTATTGAAATGTCTATGGGCTCTATCATGCAAATGGCGCCCTGTGCTTTCGCGACTTGCACAACCCATCATTGCTATTCTATATCGCATTGTTATTTTTTCCGGCAAAAATGTACATTGTCCTGGTAGCAGATTGCATTGCGCTCTGTCGGGCATGTCAGTGAAAAGAAGGAGTGTGGTCCAGTGCATAGCGTGGAATTCTCTATGTACTGAAAGCGCCACTGACCAGAAAAAACCTGGTCAGGAATCATTCGTGCATTGTTCAAAGGCTATTTTATGGGCGCTTGGTGCTTTGGGATATGGAAGAGTGCATACACACACTGCTTCTTTCATCAGCAGGAGCTAGCAGCAGTGCATATGGAGTCCTCAAAATATGCAATTCAAATGTACATCACATACATCACACCATGGTTATTTTATTAAAATCTTTGCAAAACTTAGTTGATTGCAGTCACTGAGAATTTAATAACAAGTAACTGACGGGTTATTTGACCAGTAGTGGTGTACACATAGGTATAGAAATACACTTCTTAAGCTAGGGTGTCAAGAAACAGGAAACTACATATTAGACTACACCGCCATAACATCATTTCAGTTCATATTTTGGTTATATATACTGTAAATCTTCTGTGCCTTCACCTTGCTCACATTTTGTTCACATGAAAACATTTTGCCAAGGTTAATCCGCCATCATTTACATAATGCGCCGGGCTTTTAATACTGTGTGAACCCTTATTGGTTTGTTACATGCTACGCCCTGGGTTTCCTGTCTAAATCTGGTAGTGACAGTCACCATCCGATGCATTCTTGAAAAAATGGCTGAATCAAGAAAACATCCGGGAACAAAACATTGTGCGTTCTTGAGTTTATGCGAACTTGTGAATTGGAACGGTACTTCGGCTGTGTTTAATGACGTTTCATGACGTTCCACAAGTTCACGAGAAAGCAAGAACACAAAAGAACAGATATTGAGAAACAGCCTGAGTCTGAGGCTTCGAGAGAGCCTGAGTCTGAGGCTTCAGAGCGCAAGCAAAACAAGAGTTGTTCTTGCCAAACAGAACTTAATAAACTTAAAAACTAATCGTTTTTTTTTCTCGATTGTATTATTTTGGTGATGGTTTGGAGCCAAATCAAATCCAATTAATTGTAGAGCCCTAATGTAAATACATTGTTAACATTTCCAAAAGCTGATAAAGTGTTTGTAAGTAATGTATTTAGCAACTCTTGATTGTTATCTACAAGTGATTAATTGATGATTTAGAAGTGATTAACTATGTTAATTATAGTTGCAAAATAAAGCATAAATTAACCATTTATACTGGATGGTTATTATAAAATGTCACCCATCACATACAAAATTGTTGAACTAGTTATTAATGTCAAATATTAGTTATCTGTCCAGCTAAATCTATACTTTTTTTTTTTTATCATTTTTCTCCTGGAAATGTCTCATAAATTGAACAGTGTCTCAGGTGAACTTCAGCTTTCACTTACAAGGAAGTGTGTGAAGTATTACTGTAGTTGTAACCAAAGACAAGCCACTTGTTCACAGTCACTCATGGATGAATCCAATGAACCCTCAAGAACAGTATGTATGAACTGAACATGACATACTGTGTACCATTTCTACAATTTTGTAACACAGATATGGAAGGTCAACATCGTGGAAGAGGGGTGAGGATGCAGGGGGAAGGGGACAATACAGGGGGAGAGGAAGAAGAGGCTAAATACATAATTCCTAATGATTTTTTTACCCCTTGTAGTCACTTACTCCCCTAACTACAACAATGTCTAACTCTAAACTTTGCTTTAAAATGGCTTTACAAGTATAGTTCGGTCAGGACCACTTTAGTCAAAAAGAGTTTATTATTGTTTGCAATAAATTACATTTAGCGGTACCCTGGAAACATGGAAAGCCTTAGATAGGGAGAGCAGCAAAGTAGATCTAACTACAGTAACTAACTAACGCTTACGCTTAATTTCTGTCTTGAGCATTTTCAGGTAGTGTCAGGGTTCTGACCTTTTTGCATTGGAAAACACTGAGAGAATAAACTGTCATAATGAAAACATGAAAAAGCCATTTGACTATCTTGTTCATAAAGTTGGTGTCAAGACTTCATTTTGATGGCACTGACAGTTTCATGGACATGAATACTTGCTTTTAAAAAATGGATTATTGATTTTGAGCAAGTGACGTGCTTTTGCAGGCTACCCACTAGGTTTTGCAGTTTGCACTAATTGTTTTGAGAAATGCACTAACTGCTGTGCAAATGTTAATAGTGTTAATGTGAGAAACGCATCAAAGCGACTGAGAAAAACTGCAACAGTTTTTCTGTGTATTAGTAGTAGTTGGGTATTTTTCTTTTGCACAATGCTGTAGAATTACCAACAGCCTATACAGTACAAATTTGAAACGTAAGTATTCAGGGCCAGATGTACGTAGATTTGTGAACGTAACATTCTTAGCGCCATTTCAAGAACTGTGTTACAGTTAGCAAAAGAAAATAATATGCCTTTTCTGATTAAACATGCACCCCAATTATGTACACTTGATGGATACACTGGATGAGATTGCTAAGCTGTTGCGTGGTGAAATGTCAGGATTACATGCATCCTGCAAGGACTTGTCACAGCCAATAGTGGCTTTAATATAAGACTGTCTTTATGAATAGGTGAATAATTTTTTATGAATTAAGGCTTCTAGTGGCCACTAGAATGAAGTAACCTACACTACTTTACAATAGAACTGAAAAAAACACCAGAAAGACAAAAAAGATTCAATTAAAAGTCCTTAAGATATTGAAACATTTTTGAACCTTTTTACAGATTGCATCAGTTTTAGTTTGAAATGACATTATTTTTGTTGATAATAGATCCCAAATGCCTATATTCTGCGACCACATCAACATTTTCATTTTGAATATAAATATAAAATATAAAATATAATATTTAATATATTTATATTAAATATAAAATATTTTTGAGACCTGTGGAAATCAACTATCATGGTGTTACGTTGGTGCATTAACAAATAAATTGAAGTCTTCACAGGCAATAAAATCACTGACATACACATCTTGAACAAAGACAAATGGTATGAGAGAGGAATAAAGAAAGCCATCTATAGCCATCTGGAGCAACCACCCTTCAACAGAGGAAAAATCATCATCTTTCTGCTTGATACCTGCCTTGAGATCTTATCCTAGGAAGTTTAGCTACTTCTAAGCTAAGCTACACCCACAATCTAGGGATATACTGTATATCTTGACATTATGATCTCCATCTCCATTTTAGAGCTTTTCAGATAAAAATTGAAATGTCTTCAAGCTCCAACAAGTCCTGTTACCCATAACTGAATACTTTAATCATAGTGTTTAATGTATTTTCTTCACTCCAGGGCTTTGCAGGACAACATGAGCATATCACTTTTCTGACCAATCAGGAGAAGGTGACCTCCAGGAAGAGAGTATCTGTGATAGTGGGGATTATCTTAACGCTGGTGGTTGTTGTAGCTGTTGTAGGAGTCCTATGTTGGGTTTTCATTGGTAAGTAAATCTAGTATTGCTTTTTGATCATTTTATGACTGTCCTACATTCTGTTGTTGTTGCTTATTTGGGTATAAAGCTTTGGTTGCATTTGTAATGCATCAGAAGCAACCTGTACGTTTTTTTTTTTTTTTAAGTAGCATGGGATAAAGAGGTTTTACACTTTTGACAGCCTCACTAAAATGCACATGGTTTATGCTGATTAGCTGCCTTTGCAGGCATTCTCTCTTATCCACACCTCAAAAAGAAGTCTTTACAAACTATAAGAAGTTTTTCATACCTAAACTAAAAGCCTATGAATCAGCTAAAATGGAAGAAGAGCAACCATCTCAGCATAGGATAATGTTATTTTAAGTTATTTTAAACAGTCTTTTAATGGGTGCCATTACTACTTTCATTCCTATACTGTACAGCATTACAATTGAAAAATGAACGTAGGCTATATGGCTGGAGCCTTTAGGGATTCTGGAACTGTTGATCTAAAAATAGCTGCTAGTTTGTGGCCATGCCTTCAGGTCTGATAGCAGTGCATGTCCTCCCCTTCTTTCTCCACATCATAGTAGCATAGTAGTTGCTTTTATACAATTCTCTGCTGTTTTTTTACATTTGCTTATGCCATGTCAGTCAAAATTAATTATACTTATGGATGTTGAATAGTCGTTCTCAATAAAACTTACTTTAATTGCTTAAGTCATTACATACAAAATTGTTGAACTAGTAACCAAATGTCAAATATTAGTTATCTGTCAATGAAATTCTATAGCTTTATCATTTTTTCCTGGAAATGTCTTTTAAATTGTCCTAGAAACAGTGTCTCAGGTGTGTTAAGTACTACTGTAGTTGTAACCAATGACTAGCCACTATTTCACGGTTACTCATAGATGAATTTCATGAACCCTCAGAACTGAGCAGGACATACTGTGTACCATTTCTACAATTTTGTAACAGATATGGAAGGTCAACATTGTGGTAGAGGGGTGAGCATTCACCCCTCTTCGCCTCCCCACTTCCCCCTGCATTCTCACCCCTCTTCCACGAACTGAACGAGCTGAACTTCCATATCTGTTACAAAATTGTAGAAATGGTACAGTATGTTTGGCTCAGTTCATATACTGTATACGGTACTTGCCAATTGAGGGTTCATGGGACTGTGAGTGACTGTGAGAAAGTGGCTTGTCACTGGTTACAACCACAGTAATACTTCACACACCTCCTCGTGAGTGAAAGCTGAAGTTCACCTGAGACACTGTTAAATTTAGGAGAAATTTCCAGGAAAAAAATGATTAAAAAAAAGGTATAGAAATTGCTTGACATACAGCAAATATTTGGCATTTGATAACTAGGTTCAACAATTTTGTATGTAATGACTCAAGCTATTAAAGTAAGACTATTAGTTTTATTGAGAACGACTATTCAGCCTCCATAAGTATAATTAATTTTGACTGACGACATAAGCAAATGGAAATGTTAAGAAACAGCAGAGAATTGTATGAAAGCAACTGATATCTCCGGGGTGCTTAAGTCAAAAAAGCGCGTAGCTGCGCGCTTTTCAGCCTGCGCGCATTCTGCAATAGGCTGAAATCAGTCATTTGCGTGCCAAAAGCCCAGTTACGCGTTCTAGGCGGGGCAACCCTTAAATCGGGGCGTATCTAATGAAAAGCTTCCTTACGCATATTCTCTTCCTGACTTAAGTGTTTTCACTGTTACGCACCTTTGAGGGCTGTATTAAGGTCAAGCACCACTATATGGTGAAATAGTATATTGCGTTTGATGTCGGTCATTTTGAACATGCCAATGTTCTAAACATTCTATATTACATTGTTCATAATTATTTCTGAACTACATTTATCACAACCACAAGAAATTATCAAACAAAATCAACTCTGTTCGTGTTTTTTTTTATAATCCTCGTCTGTCTCCTGTTCTAAATATTTAATTAAAATACGAGAGTACGACCATATTTCCACCATGTTCTCAAAAATGAAAACCAAAATGACAGGCCTGCATTTGCTTGCTTGAGTGGGAACGAGAAGAACACGCAAACAGCTATGCATTTATCGGCCTGTCCTGCGAGTGTGACTAACACACTCTGCGCTTTCCTTTGGACCGTGAGCCCTTTGCAGATCAGCAAGGAACAATTCGAGGACGAAACACGGTCGGTGATCATCAAGGTCACAAGCGAATCTGGCATCTGGGTTGTTCCAGGGAGTTCCATTGCATAATCTTAAATCGCGCAGCTGATTTCATAGTAGGCCTACAGTAGTTTGAGAGTTTGAGAAGTGCACAATTTCAAAATGACATCGCCTTCACTGAGATTTTTTTGGTGTGTGTGACTACAATCTTCTTCTCCCTGTATTCTAACAAACAGGCTAAGGTAGAAGGAGCAGTGCCAAATTATTTATTTCTTATTTTTGTCATTGCGTACAGTTTATGAATTCAATGAAATTGTATTGTTCCCTGGTATTCGCAAATGTTTTGCGGTGGTTGATATATTATGTCAATGTGTTAATTGATTTGTGGTCTTACTTTGACTATGATAGCTTAGCCCATAGGAAGAGGCTTAATCTTGTTATGTGATATGCCTATTCCAATTTAAAGTCATGGTTGGCACTTTCTGTTGACTACAACGGCATTTTCATGGTTAATCCGAATGTCCTTGTTCCATGTTTTCCTTATAGCCACAATCCACGACAGAGACTGCCCTCTATTTTGGGTTAATACTGCCCCTTTCGTAAACACGCCTCGATTTAGACTTTAAGCGCTGTGGGAGGAGCAGGTGTCGACAGAGGAGAATGCGCGCAGTCCAATGGCGTAAATGAAATCGCGTAAAAACAGACTTACGCGCTTATTGGAGAATTCCGCCCTAAGTGCGGTGTGAATGTTAATAGTGATGTGAGAAACGCACCAAAGCGACTGAGAAAAATATAAAAACCTTGGCCATTAGACTTATTTAACTATATGTTATTGCTGAACATCTGCCTTTTCGAGCTTATTAATCATTGCAATCTATGTGTTTGATCAGGTAAACGTGATACAGGGGAAAATGCTACATCAAGTCAGAAGCAGAAATCCGTGGTTAAGGTCTTCAGTGGTCACATGGAGTTGTCTGGAGTTACATATATGGATACTCTAAAGGATCCCACCAGTAGAGAATTTGAGATCATGGCTAATACCTTGGAAGAAACTGTGAGTAAATACATATATCACCACTACATGTCTAAAATGCTATTGTTATTTTTTGTGATCATCTTTTTTATTGTAATTTTCGAAAAAGGCATATCAAATGTTGGATGCACAAATGAAATAAAGTATAGAAAAAATAACACAGAACATATCATAGTTAACTCTTACTGGCAGCAAATTCATCTAGGTAAAGTTATTTGTAAAAGCTCTGTAAGGGCAACGGCCACATTCATCTGTGTTAAAGGAGAAATCCGGTGTGACTTGGACCTGGACTGTACTGGAAGATGTTACAGAGTACAAACATATATCCAGTGCTGCATAGGCAAAGCTGTGCCCCTATAGCTAGCAATGAAAGGTTAATGAAAGCTTCGTTTAAAAACGGCTTAATGTGGAATGCTGGGGGTGAACGGAGGTGGGCATTTTGTACTCGGTAACATCTTCCAGTACAGTGCAGGTCCAGATCACACCGGATTTCTCCTTTAAGAGTGGTTTCCTTTGCAGTAGTACCCTCTAACCCAGGGATGCCAGGGTTACAGCCCGCGGGCCAAACCCGGCCCGACTGTCAAACACATCCAGCCCATGGGTGTATAGTCTCCGTCATGATAATATTACAAAAGAAGAAGGTGGACTCTAAAGGTTGCATCTTTGAGGATAAATGGAGGGAAAGGTATTTCTTTTGGGAAGCAGGAGTCAACCCCTTATGTCTTATTTGTTCTCAACAAGTGGCTGTTGCAAAAGAATACAATATAAAACGGCACTATGAGGTCCACGCTGAGAAATACTCAAAAGCGAGCTAGCGTCATCGCTACAGAAACAGCTAGATGTATTCTCCATATGTCGAGATACACACGAAGGTTCGTTTTATTTTTATTCATCTTCTTCAGTTGTTAGGTTTTTTTTAATGCGCCGTTTCTGAAAGAGAAATGTCTCGATTTTGTTAGGCTTTACCTATACAATTTTATTTAATTTCAAGGGGCAGTAAAGACAAAATACGTTGTATGTTTGGGACAACATATTTATGTGAGCATGCATTTTCCGTGATGAATATTAATAAATCAAAACTGCACGCACTGGCATCTGAATGATGTTATGAAAATATCCACTGCCCAGAATCTGGCCCCCGATGTGGACAAGCTGGTGAACGATAACAAAACGTCTCTGACGATAAAAGGTGTTTAGCTTCAACAAGTAGAATGTAGCTGAAGTAGGCTGGTCTCCCCATAATTCTGTCTGATAAACGTGGGAGGGAATAAATGGGTTTGGGGTTAATGTTGGGGTTAAGTTAATGTGCCTCATCTGTTGAGCCAATTTAATGTTTTAAGATCAAGGTCAAAAGAGCTATTTTACACCAGCCTTGTTTTAATAATTCCTACTGGATGTTCAATCACATGGGCTTTTACTTTGTGTTACTTATTTAGTCCTACTTGGCCTTATTTTTATAGGCCTAATTGAATTTACATATTTTCATGTGCAAGCCTTCAATACATTGTGATGAAGTAATTCAATCTACACTTATTATTTATTGAAAATGAGGTTTGTAGTCTATTTTGTTGCATTTCTAGTTTACAAATGTGGGCTACTTGCATGGATAGGAAAATGTTGCTTTAGGTGGCAAGTAGTCTCTCTTGCTTTAGCCTATTTAGTTGTAGGCCTCCTTGTAATGCTATTGTGGTGCCAATGCAATTACAAATAGCACATTCATGTGTTGAGTTGGTGTTTTCAGTCTGAAAGAGTCATTCGGCCCCCTGAGGTCTGGCCCCATGCACAATTTCACCCTGGCATCCCTTCAAAGTTTTGTTTCAGCGCATTTTTAATGCCACTTATGTTCCCAGATGCAAATGGCCTCCGCCGCCCATACTTATTCCCTGTCCAGCCCCGCCCGACTTCGCCTAATCAGAGACAGTGGTTGTGATTCTTTCTTATTTAAAACAATATAAAACAGAGCATGACGAAATAAAAATAGAAACAACTAGTTTAGTTACATCAGGCTATATTGAATTGTGTAGTTCTAAATGAAGCAGTGGAAACAGTGGATAGACTTTAAACATTTTTTTAAACAAGTTTTTTAGAGTTAAGGCAAAGGTTCGACCTCACTGTTTACCAATCCGGATGGAATCCTAACCAAGAAAGTTCCAAATCCCACTTTTGACAGAATCTGAAGAGGCTTTTGAATGCTAATGAGTAAATGATTGTATATTTCTGTCACTGCACCCCTTCAAGACTTAACAAGATCAATTGGCTAAATCCAGCTAAACATTGGATGATTATGTAAAGTAGAGTTACATGGGACGTCATAGGCTTTCATTGCAGATCGTAACCTGAGGTACGAAAAGAATGAGAAGCCAGAAAGACTGTGGACATCCTGGAATGTGTGCAAACCATGTACATCAAATATGTTAAAAAAGGTGAAGACCCCTCGGGATGACCATAGAGGATAGGTAAAAGGTTTATGATCTGAAAGGAGTTGTTTCCAAAGAGGAGATTGTTGAAAGAATTTTTCGGAAAGACCTGATGCTTTTTCAGCTCTGTACCATGCAGCTAGGTTGATGAAACAATATTACCAAATGTATGGTTTGATTTATGACGTCCTACCCCTGAGAAAGGAAGATTTTGGAGTCTGTGAGGGTGCACTATAGCAGATTCTATAATTCTGAGATGTAATGTAGATGTAAGAAGATGTTGATGCGGGAGAGCTAAGTGGAATTCATTAGAACAAGTTTTTGGCAGGATTCCAAAAAATTACAGAAATTAGCTAGACTGCATTTTCTCTGCAGAAACTGCAAGGTGGACTTGCCACCAACCCAGTGGCGTTTTAGGCATGGGCGAACGGGGCAGCCACCCAGGGTGGCATTATGTTGGGGGCGGCACACGAACTTGGAGGGGGGGAAAAAAAAACCTGTGCCGCAAAGCGGTTTTCTATCTATTGTATATGATAGGCTACCTGTGCCGCCCCTGCCTGCCGCACAGAAGCTGAGCGAGCCGAGAGGGGATGGGGGCACGGAGTAGGCTACAGTTCACCTCTCCCAAATAAAGCGGACAAGAAGGTGGGCTATACTATGATCAGTGACACCTGACCTATTACAAATAATGGACATTTCATTCAAAATATTACTTACAAAAAAAGAGAAAAAATTATAAACACAGACCAATAAGTAGCCCCTTTTATTTATTTATTTATTTGTGTGAAATTGCTAATAAAAATAGGTAGGCCAAATAAAAAACCATTATGATGTGGAAGTGAATTGGTTTAGTCTTGACTTAGGGTCGTGAGTGATGGCGTTAGCGGATGGGAAATCTGTTGATTGTCAATTAGGTGTAAACACAGCAATGGAGAAAAAGGCCAAAGCTATCAGGTGCCCAATTTAGGAAAAAAAGGAGAGATGAGATGTACCCATACTAGCAGCAGGCCACCGCCATGTGTGATCAAAATGCAGAAGTTGCCGACGTCCCGGAGGTAGTCTCACCCGGGGCGCAATTCAGTGTAGAACCGCCACTGGTTACACCACTGAATACCTTAATCATACAGAGTGAACATTGTTGCATACCTTTATCTTTTGCCTGTTTCTTCTCATCTTTGTTTCTTTTGTTGTTGTTTCTTTTGTTGTTGTTTTGTTGTTTCTTTCTTGTGTGCCGCCCCCCACGTAATGCCGCCCTGGGTGGCTGCCCCGTTCGCCCATGCCTAAAACCACCACTGGGTGTAACGTCTAATTCACGGTAAAAAATTGAGCGCAAATGATAAGTCTGGCCGAATATTCTTGTAGTGTGCGGTGTTCCCTTGAACGTTCGAATCTTATACTATCGGGCAAAGGAAAAAATACTGTATTTAAAAAGCTTTAAGGTAGTCAGTGCTGTAACGTCTAATTCACGGGTTGGGCACGCCCACCAGCCACTGTGCAAGGAGGACTGACTAGAGATAGACAGAGTTGCGCGGGGAGCTGCACAAACAGGCCATTATAATATTTTTTTAAAATAAAAAAATATATATTGTATCGTTTTTTGCGTGAGAGTATTGTGATACCTTTTTAGAAGCGGTATATTGTGCAACACTTAAGTGCACATATGTAGATAGATAGATAGAGAGAGATAGGTCCCAGCAGCTTAAAAAATCACACACAACATATACTACAGTTACTCAAAATAACAATAAAATACAAATACTGTGGGTAGAGATGTGCATGAATGTACTGCGGTACAGTATGGGGAGTGTGTCAAGGTAGTTGTGCAAATGAGACCAGTAGTGCAATAGTGCAAGGTTAAAAGTCTATTGACTAGCAATAAATATGTGCATATGTAAATGGACAATAAAAAACAATAAAACAATAAAAAAAACAGCAATAAAACAGTTCTAGTATAAGTATATGGACAATAACATAACAATAAAATTAGAGCAAGGATAAGTCTGTATAAGTCATATACATGTTCATGCATCAATCAAGTATGCAGGTCAAGTATGAAGTTACAGTGTGAGGAGGAGTTGTGCATGTGGGCTAATGTAGCCAGTAGGGTCCCTAGTCAGTGTCAACAATACACAGTATTGTAGAAAATGTCTTGTAATTGTATAAGAGTGTTCAGGTGCAGATAGACTATGCAGAGAAGTCCAACTCTCCTTTTCCTTTTGAGTTGTATGGCCCTTGGTACAAATGACTTCCTAAGTCTGTCTGTTGTGCATGTCAGGGAGCATAGTCTCCAGCTGATCAAGCTCTTCTGCTGCATGATAGTGCTGTGGAGTGGATAAAGTCATTGTCCAGGATGTTGAGTAGCTTGTTCAGGGTCCTCTTGTCTGATACTGAAGTGATGCACTCCAGTTCAGCTCCCACAACAGATCCAGCTTTCCTTACCAGCCTGTCCAGTCGCCCAGCATCCCTCTTCTTAGTGCTTCCTCCCCAGCATGCCACTGCATAGAAGAGGACGCTGGCAACAACAGACTGGTAAAACATCCAGAGAAGCTTGCTGCAGACGTTGAAGGACCGCAGCCTCCTCAGGAAGTACAACCTGCTCTGCCCCTTCTTGTAGAGTGCTTCCAGAGTGTAAAGTCCTCCACTAGGCTCCTGTACTCCTCCTCCTGCCCATTCCTGATACAACCCACAATTGCAGTATCATCTGAAAACTTCTGCATGTGGCATGACTCCGTGTTGTAGCAGAAGTCAGATGTGTACAGGGTGAACAGGACTGGAGAGAGCACTGTTCCCTGTGGAGCTCCGGTGCTGCTGATGACAGTATCAGATAGGCAGTCCTTCAGTCTGACAAACTGTGGCCGCTCCGTCAGGTAGTCTGCAATCCAGGAAACCAGGTGGGCATCCACACCCATCTTCAGGAGCTTGTAACTCAGTCTGTGGGGTTGGATGGTGTTAAAAGCACTGGAGAAGTCAAAGAACATGATTCTCACAGCACTTTTCTCCTTGTCCAGGTGAGTGTGTGTCCTGTGTAGGAGGTATGAGATGGCATTGTCGACGCCCACTTTCTCCTGATAAGCAAACTGTAATGGGTCTAGTGCATGGCGCACCTGTGGCCTAAGTATCCCCAGAACCAGTCTCTCCATGGTCTTCATCAGGTGTGATGTGAGAGCGACTGGCCTGAAGTCATTAATGAGACATGATGTCTTCCACAGTGCTGGGACTCTCCCGAGGCGGAGACTCCAGTTGAAGATGTGCACCAGTGGCTCTCCTAGTTCTGCAGCACAGGCTTTAAGTAGTCTTGGACACAATCAGTCGGGCCCGGCTGCTTTCCTGGGATGGAGTTTCTTCAGCTGTCCTCTGACTTGATCTGCCGTGACGATAGGGGGTAGCTGAGGGGGAGAGCTGAGGGGGGGGGGGTAGCTGAAGGGGAGAGGGGTTGCCATGGTAGTTGTCACATTGAGGGGGGTGGAGGGGGGAGATGTGTGTCTGTGTCCTGTAGGGGAGGGGTACATCTGGCAAGGGTACGTGTTGCTGTGAGGGTGAGATGGGAGGTGTGAATTGGGCCTTTAAGCAGTCAGTGTCCAGGGTTGATTGGGCCGTTAAGCAGGTTGATTGGGCCGTTAAGCAGGCATTGTTCAGGGATGATGGGCAGCCCACGTCCATTGAGACTTGAGCATGGCAATCAAACCTGTTATAGAAACAGTTAAACTGGTTTGCTTTGTCCAGGCCTCCCTCCACAGAGCTGCTGCTCTTCTTCCCCAGGCCAGTGATGGTCTTCATTCCATCCCAGACCTCCTTCATGATGTTCTCCTGCAGCTTCTGTTCCACCTTCTTCCTGTACTCCTCCTTGGCCTCTTTCAGCCTGACTTTAAGCTCCCCCTGTACGCGCCTCAGTTCAGCCTGGTTCCCCTCTCTGAACGTCTTCTTTCTCCTATTTAGAAGGGTCTTTATTTTGCTGGTGATCCAAGGCTTGTTGTTTGGAAAGCAGCGCACAGTTCTTGTGGGAACAACAACGTCCATACAGAAGTTCAGGTAGTCAGTCATGCAGTGTGTGACCTCCTCCAAATCTCCTCCATTCTGTAGTACACTCCAGTCTGTGGACTCAAAGCAGTCTCTCAAAGCCTCATCCGCTTCTGGTGTCCATTTCCTGAAAGTGCGTGTGGCAAACGGTAGCCTCTGTACTTTTGGTTTGTACATTGGTTGTAGATGAATGAGGTTGTGATCTGATTTCCCCAGTGGGGGAAGGGGGGTGGAGCTGTATGCATCCTTCACGTTTGCATACATGAGGTCTATTGTCTTGTTTTTCCTAGTCAGGCAGTGAACAAACTGGCAGAAAATTGGTCAGTGTAGAATCCAGTGTTATGTGGTTGAAGTCGCCAGATATCGCTATAAAAGCGTCCGTGTGTTGAGTTTGAAGCCTTGCGATTGTAGAGTGTATGATGTCACACGCTACGTCAGGAAGTGCTCGTGGCAGAACGTAAACACAGACAACAATGGCATGTGAAAACTCTCTCGGCATGTAGTAAGGCCGGAGGCTTACCGCTAGTAACTCCACATCCTTACTGCATGCAGTCTCCTTAATTGTCACATGGCCGGGATTACACCATCTGTTGTTTATGTACATCACCAGTCCACCACCCTTCTTCTTGCCAGAAAGTTTATTGTCTCTGTCCAAGCGAGCCACACTGAAGCCCGGTAGCTCAATGTTGGTTGTTGGGATGCAGCTAGTTAGCCACGTCTCCGTGAGGCATATTAGGCTACAGTCTCTGTAAAGTTTCTGGTTTCTTACCAGGGAAGCCAGCTCATCCATTTTGTTTGCCAGTGAGTTCACGTTCCCCATCACCATCGATGGAACTGCGATGTACTCAAAAGATCTACTGAAAAGATGCAAAGTCATCATGAGATACCTGTTTGCACTGAAAAGATGAATTAAATATTTTTGCAACCCCCCTCATTTTGTTGCTCTTGTCAGACTCATTAAGTTTGGAGGAGCTGCCTCAATAAGAGTAGCACAACTGTTTCCTTGTTCCAGCCAGGTTTCAGTTAGAAGCAGAAAGTCAAGTTTGTGTGTGCATATAAGATTATTGATTAAGTGTTGTGCAGTTGTGTACATTCCACCCATATCTCTGGTCTGGAGGCTGTGGTGCCTTGTGCTTTTTGAAGGCGACAGAAGATTTAAGAAAAGCTGGAGTTTGTAGTCTGGTGTTGACCGACCTATCCATGTTGTGGGGAGGAACAGTGTGTGGTATTTTACTGGAATTTCTAGGGCTGAAGGAGAGCCTCGCTATTGGCAGCATCCTCTGCAAACTCAGAGGGAATTTCAAGTGTGGTGGTGATAGGGAAAGTATATTCCTGTATCTCTCTGTCACTGAATCTTACATGTCCACCCTTTCCAGCTCTGTTGATGGTTTGTCATCTGTCAGAATGGGTGGTACAGTTGTTTGCAGTGTTTCATTATCCTGGTCTACCTGTCCTCGAAGACCTACCTGCGTTATTCTAACAGTCTCTAAGTCCTCATGTTCATTTGACCCAGATCTCTTGTGTATAGGTACAGAGTGCTCACTGATGACCTTGACTGGATCAGTCTGTGCAGCTTGAGTTATTGTTTTCTGTCTGTGTCAATACAGAGTGCTTATCAGGCAATGCACCCATAGTTTGCAGAGAGATAGTCTACATGCGCCGCCTGCTATGACATTCATCACACACACACAGTTGATATTTGACAGCAAGTCAAAGGATGAAAACATAAGTAATCAGCTATCTAAACTCGGGCTGGTTCTGAGCAGTACACCACTTCGCTTACGTTAAATGCATTAAAGTAGTTGTCCGATTGCAGAACAACATGGACATTATTAGCACTTGGAGAAAGTGCATCGTTTCTTGAAAAAAAACGTCACGGGCCAGTGTAACCGAGGTGGGTAAAACAACTTTATGAAGTTAGCTATCTTCATGGCAGCCCAAAAGTATAAGTCATTACGTGTTTTCCTCCTTTTCCCCTTCGGTTTTCAGCTCAGTCCAACCAATGTTATATCTCTTAAATAATTTTTAATTGCTGAACGTTAGTTAGAAATTGTGATGTCAATGAACTGACTAAGCCAACTATGCCAGCTAACCAAGGTGCTAAATAGCCTGATTTGATCAGACGTTTTCACTTAGTTTCACTTACTTGTTCTGGCTTTAACTCCTTAATGTCAGGAATCGTTTCCAAAACAGACCGTATAGCTTCGCCGACATCCATCTCTTGAGCTTCGTTCAGTGCTGCTTGAACTACACCAGGAATTTCAAATTGAGCGCTAGAGTTCAAAGTCATCTCCTTCAGCCCCCAATCTGTTCGCTGATTGGCTGATACGATTTCTATTCGGAGCGAAGCTAATCATTAGTTCCCTGACTAGTTGGTGGAGGTAAATGAAATTGACCAGAAGCACTAGGCGGCGTTAGCTTGGCTACCAAATTTGGCCCACAAGCTAGAATTTGTAAGTGGTTGCAACCTTGTCTAAACATCTCAACCCCCCTGTCTAAACATCCCAAAGAAATGCCCAGAGAATTAAAGGAAAAACTTTTTGGAGGAGGGACTTGCTCCTGGGGGCCGGTTGCTCCAACTTAGCTAAGCGTGGTCTTAAAGCCAAATTGGTCTTTGCTAAGACCAATCTTTAGGATAAATTTTAAGTTGGTTGCACCAACACAATTTAAGGCTGGTTTACGTCTTGGCGAAGCGCGTCATGTCAGGATTTGGAATAGAACTAAGAATGAGCATTGCTAAGATATACTAAATGATGAAATGCGAAATTGCTGCTTCATAGTTTCAGACTCCGCTTGAGTAGGGAGGTGAGCATAGCGTAGAAGACGGTGACTCAGTGCCAAAGATACTCTGCAAATCACACGACAGGCTGTAGATCTGTGGATGCCAGTCATGTCCCCAACACTGTTTTGAAAGGCACTGTTTGCATAAAATCACAATTTTATAAGCACTTGCAGGTTTTCTTCTTCCGAATCGGGTCTCTCATTAATTTCATTTTCCATGATAGGCTACAAATGACTCCTGTCCCTAATTATTCTCTCACCTCTACAGTAAAAGCTGTAGCTCGTTGTGCAGCCTATGTATCAGCCGTGACATGTTTATTACAATTAGATTGCAGTTTTTGTCATAACTATAGCAACTAGTCCATATTTTAATATTAACTCCAGACTAGGCATAAAACTTACGACCGGTCTTACAGAGGAGAAGGCATAAGCAACCGGCGTAACAATCAAGTTGGACTTAGAATGTTGAGTTAAGAACAAAATGGCTAGGGTTGTATATATTGGCTAATTTTTGGATCAAAGGCACAAACACTTAAAGGTCTCCTTCCAAAATAAACCGTTTAAGTCTTGATGTTTTTACATTACCATAGGTCAAGCCAAGTTGTACTTCTATGCTCAACTTCAAAATGCTCTCCTACCCCTGTAGTCTGTATTCGCCTGTGATAGAAAACTGCCGGGAAAAACGAGCGAATCGGAAAAGCTGTACAAATGTACGTCAATGCAGCTATGCAGTTAACCCGCCCTCAAGAAACGTTAGGCTGCCTGCAGACAGACCCACTAGATGGAGCGTCACAGTGTTGTTAGCCAATCAGAGGTGATACATTTGCATATCATTAATATTCATAAGAATCCTCTCGAGCTATCCCTGCTCTCGTTTTCACCTAACTAAAATAGCTTGAAACAAGACAACCACAGCATATTTTTTGTCGAAACCAACTCTCATGACATTATTTTAGATAAGAGACCACGACAAAATTAATGAAAATACGATGGAATGAGATCTTTAAGGTTTGCAACAGATGAAGTTAGAAGCGCTGTGCAGGCTGAGGTGAGATCACACTGACCTTATGAACTGGTGGAAAGTCAACCAACAGAAATATCCCTGTCAAAGTTAGGGTGGCCATCACAATGTGCCTGCAATCATGGGCGTAAATTTCATTTAACAGTAGGGGGGGACGATAGATATAAAATTTTTCAAGAGAAATTTTTGAAGGGGACACAAATAGGTCAGATTGTTCTCATAAAGATATGTCCCCACAGTGAAAAGCTTTGCAACAAAACGGTTTAGGTGCACTGATAAACGATCTAATATGTGCTCTCCTTTTCTCTGTCATTTTAGTCTATGAAACTGTCTGCAAGGTAACAATAAAAACAATGAATTAAAAAAGGTTTAAAATTGATTAAGTTAAGACACCTAAGAACAGAAAAGAAATTGAGTACAGTAGTCTCTTTCAGAAGAACAGTGATATAATGAAGACTCCCGCGATATAAATATACCAGCCACAAAAAACATGATGAATCAAAGCCGAGTGAATTAGATCTAACGTTACTGTGTCGCCTTGACAACCATAAACTAACGTAGCTGCTAATCGTCCATTCAGTCCGGCTGAGATTAACGCCACCAATAAAAAAATATCGCAAAAAACACATACAGTACCCACTGATGGCCTTGTGCGTTCTATCCTCAAGCATAACACTTTTTAAATTAAACATGACATCCTGTTAAATTAAATGTGGGTGTCTGCAAAAACACTGTGGTACCTGCAAAACATTTCAGATGTACTGGGGGGCTAAATGCCACATAAACAAGCTAACGTTATAAGTATAACGAAGTAGCCAAAACTTTTGATGCTAATATAGAAGATTTGTGGGAAATTACATGGATAATCACCATTTATGCTAATTTATAAATGAGTCAGCCTTAACTACATTAAAGAGAATCAATTTATTTAATGTGAATGAAATACCCTAGTACTAGCGTTCAACTTCATTGAGCTGCAGCCACGCATCCAACCATGTAGACTAGAGTAGGCTACAGTACGTGAGATGAACTGGGGAAGCAGGTAGTGGGCCAAACCACTGTGAGGAAAGGGAGGGTGAACTCAACTGTGTCAGAATTCTTTTTTCTTTTCTGCTTACAGTTATTTTAGATATACAAACATTTTTAACAATAGCGATGTTTTACACATATAAATTCCTTTTTTTTTTTATTGTTTTTTTTTGGGGGGGGACAACCCTTGGATGGGAGGGGACATGTCCCCTGCGTCCCCCCTGGGATTTTCGCCCATGCCTGCAATGTTCATACCACTGCATGTGTTCTCTGCCACTGCATTATTTGTAAATGTACCGCCTCGAACATGTGGACATATGGCATAGGCTTATTGAGATGTGAGTGCTTATTAATATGTGTTAAAGGAGTCATAGAATGTGAAACCGCATTTAATGTGTTATTGTTGAATTTAGGTAGCTTAGGGCTGGTTTCCCGTACAGGGATTAAGCCTAGTCATAGACTAAATGTAATTTTAAACCTGGATTTATTGAAGTAGCTTTCTCACATATGGTAAACAACGTAAACACGTAAACAAATGATTCTAACGTTCTTAGATTCTATGCCTGTTTGCCAAACTTTAGAGCACAGCTCCTAAAATCATTCTGAGTTGCGCTTAAGATCCGCTGTCCACACCTGTGATGCTGAAAGTTGCTGATGTTTACCTGTGAAGTGGAGCACGCCACCACCTAACCAAATACAAAATCCGACGCATGTGTTGATGTTTGGTTTTCCATTTTATAAGTCTGGACCTAGTGTTTTAGCAGTTTGAAACAATTCACAAAAGTTATTTTTGGCTAATAAAATGCAGTGCACATAATCAAATTATGCCAATGCCAATTATCACGAACTGGAGGAAACGAGCAAACTGCCCTGCTTTTCCTGTGACATTTAGCCTATAAATAGGCTACGAGGACCAAATAAAATCACAGGCGCATTCAATTTCAAGAAGACATCAAAATCAAACAACTATGAAATGAGTTGTAAATTCTTTGGGAGAATCAATAGAATATGTGGGAATCTTCAGCGCACGAGACTTTGACAACTGTTGGGAGAATATTACATGCCATCCGGTGAACTATCACCCCGCGTAGCGCAAACACTCGAAGTTTAGCTCACACATAATACCATATATCTTCCCCAAATAAAAAGGACAACTTTTGGCACATTTAAAATACAAATTTTAATCATTTTGTGAGATGTATTTAATGCAAATGCACTTTGCAGGATTCCAGAGAACATGCCTATGTCCTGCTCCCGCGACCACACCTCTCCATTTCCGCCCGCTCCCGCAAGAGCCTGTCAAATATTGTCCCGCGGTAGTCCCATCCCGTTGCAGGCCTCTACTTTCAGGTGACTTAGTCAAGGGCACCCGTTTTTCTCCTTCCTTACAAATATTAATTACCTTAAGGTTTTTGGCATGTGGAACCTTCCATCGTGAAACTGGGGATTTGTGTGGTGTAGGTGAATTAACAGTGTGCAAAATAGTACACAAAGTCTGCAGTGCTATATGTGAACTGAAAAAGGATTTCATCAAGTTCCCAAATGCTGCTGAACAGGCCACCTACAAGGTAGATTTCTATGAATATGGGAACCTTCCTGGAGCCATTGGTTGTATCGACATTCCCATCAAGTGTCCCTCTACAGCAGATGTTGAGGAATTTAGAAATCGTAAAAACTGTTTTTTCAATAAATGTACAAGGAGTGTGCACTCCCACTATGCAGTTCTCCAATATTGTTGCACGCTGGAAAGGTTCAACTCATGACTCGAATTTTCCACAACTCCTCTTAGTACACTCAGTCTGAAGCAAGACAAGACTCTGGAATTCTACTTGGTGACAGTGGGTATGCACAGACAAACTTCTTGTTCACCCCTTCTCTCCATCCAGTCAGGCCAGAGCAACAGCGCTATAACCAAGCTCACGTGTCGACCGGAGGGCTAATAGAGCGCATGTTTGGTGTATGGAAGAATCGTTTCCAGTGTCTCCAAAAATACACTGCAGTTTGAACCTAGGAGGTGCAGCAGTGTTATTACTGCAACAGCAGTGCTTCATTTTCTTAAACAGTGTGGCTTGCCAGACCCTGATATTGAAGATGATGATGTCCCCATCGCTGAGCTAGACAATGACAGAAACCGACATGCTTATAGAGATGCTTTTGCTTTGCAGCACTTCTCATAAATGTGCCTTGAGTGATACATAAATGATCCTAGACAGGTAAAAATTTTGATCTGGAAATTCTTTATTTAACTGAGGTTTGGTTCCAAAGAAAATTGACACTGCTGCTGCTTCATCTCTGTCTCTTTCATAGACAACTCAAGATGAAGAATTTTCATTTTTATTTCATGCTCTTCTTTTAAAGCCCACTATGCAACATTTTTCATTTAATTAATCCGTTTCATACTATTTAGGATGCTAAAATTAGTCATTACACGGCGAACAAACTGTGTACAATGCGCCACCGTGGCCAATAGCGGTAGATACATCACTTGCAATGTTAAGCAGCGAGGTCGGCCTCCAATAGAATGCAGTGCAATACAATGCAATACAGCGGTCTTTAGAGGGTGCTCGTGAGAGAGAAAAACAGAATGTTGCTTAGCCCCTATTTAAAGGTAGGGTCTACGATTCTGAAAATCACTTGAGCCTCTGAGACAGATTTGAAAAAAGTATTATATTGGACTTGACAATTAAGGTCATTAAATCATTTTTTGACATGACTTGCATTTATGGGATAGCACGTTACTGTAAATGAGACGTGCCCTATCAAATGAGTCTTTGAAAGATTCCTCACCTGAACTGTCCAAATGGTCATCATCTGGAATACCTTCCAGGGGCTGCTGACTTTCAATAAACCCAGCCAACAAGTCCTCTAACTCCACTGTGTCTGGTGAAACTGGGAGTCCCCCACCTGTCTTAAAACGCTCTTGACGCATAGGAGCAGTTGTTTTTTTCAGGTTTATTTTGTTTTTTTTTCCCACAGGACCTTTACAAGGCAAGACAAGGCAGGATTATTTATATAGCGCATTTCATACACAAAGTAGGCAGTTCAATGTGCTTTACAAAGATAAGAATAAAAACAGTGAATAAGAAAACAAACAAATAAGATTAAAGGTCAGAGTAAAAAGTTAAAAAGAATAAAAAGTTAATAAAGGACAGAAAATAAAAATAATTTTAGATTAAGGATTTTCCCAAATTCACAAATCTGTAACCTACAAATGTGATCCTATACATCCAGCAAACAGATTCACTCCTGTATTACAATCTCAGAAATAAATGATCCAAGTCAAACACCTCAACTGACAGTAGCACCCCAGGATATTCCCGAAAGTAGTTCCCTAGTGTGCACTGTTCCTTTAGACAAAGCAGCCAGGTAGTCATGGGAAGGTGTGGGTTGACCTTCTAGACTTTATGGGCCTCTCTATTAAGAGGTCCGGAGTTCTAGACTCTAGTGACATTTTCAGACTGGGGGGGACTCAGCTGAAAATGTCGCTCTGCCTGTCGGGCGGTCTTTCTGAAGTAGGAGTTCTATATAATTTTGTTTTCTTTTTACATATCATTCATGAAAATGAATTTATAATTGTCTTTATTTGTGAGAATAGGGCAACAACAAATCTTACTTGAACTTGGAGTGTCTGTTTGATTACTTTTTCATTTGAGTTGAATTCATTCAATATGGTAATCCATGCTTTCTTCTTCTTGTTTTCTGTGCCTTAATCATGCTGTTTGTTTTCAATTACAGGATAGTTTGATACAATTTCTTTGAAAAGGGTCTTCTCAAATTCACTGAAATGTTTGGAGCGTTTTCTTTTGCCTTTATCCATTTTTGGGGCAAGTGTACTGACTCCTGTTCCACACACTCCTTAAAACTAATGAATTACAAGTAGCCCATAACAGGTTTTCGTAGCAGCCTCTCCTTAGCCACATGTGCATGCCATTAATCTAATCGGGTTTCCAAAATCCCACCTGATCCCACCTGTCCTTCATTACCTTAATCTGAGACTCTGTAGTGGGGCCGGTTGCACAAAGCACCTTAAGTTAAGGTTTTCCCAATCTGGGGCCGGTTGCACAAAGCACCTTAAATTTTGTTCCTTAAGTATCAACCTTAAGGCTTAATTTCTCCTTAGGTAAGGAATTTATTTAAGGAATTTGCATTCAAAGGGGTTTTCTGGCACGAAAATTCTACAGTTTCCACGGTGACCTACCACATGTGCCGTTAGAACTAGTCAACTAAAGTGTCAAAAATGGAGGAGGTAAATTAGGGGAGAGCCGGGACGATATTGAACCGGGGGGCGAATGAACCATTGAGATTTTCTCATAAATCATTCACAATTCAAACATGAAATTTTGTCATCCCATAGGCCTACAGCTTGTAATACTAGCCAGACCCAGGGAAAATCTTGTCAATATGCAATACTGATCTGAAGTTAGACCGGTAGGCTAAATACTGGTCAAATAAATCAATTTTAAAAGCTGTTATTGATAGATAAATTGAGAAAATCTAAGTGCTATTTTAACATCGCCCCGTATCTCAGTATGACAGTTTACAGTGCTTTGTGCAACCGGCCCCAAACGCGAAACACCGCAAGGCAATCTAGTTGAAGTAGCCTACACCAGGAGGAGCGCAGTTTCGGGACGTAGCATGGTCCAACATTAGACGGACAAATTACCAATTGCCTGCCGGTCAAATCGGTAATCCATCATCTATTGTTGGTCTGTAAGGACGTCCAATGGATTCTCCCGGGGCGGCACAACCGTCTAGGGATACGCTGATTATGAATTACTGCAATGAACTCTGCCATCTTTTCAGCGAAGAGATAGTTAAGGTAGCGTTAAGGGAGCTGTAGAGGTACCTTAGATTTTTTTCCTTATCTAACTGTCTAAGGTCTTTTGTACGAATCGTTTCGTTCTAATCCTTTCAAATGAGCCTGATATTACTGAGCCTCAAAGAACAATTTCTGATGGTCAAAAAAGGTGTTGACTCCTTAAATATTGTTGCAGACAATTCAGGCTGTTTTACTGGATTTAGCTAGCCTGGCTTGCGCGACAAAGCTCATGTGAGCTTAGTCTGGCCATCCTACATTACTAAACGTCTTCTGGGAGGCGGGCTTAACCTGCATCCATCAGATGCCTCTGTATACTACTTGACGAATCAACAACCATTCATTCCGATGACATATGCGTAAGCTCGTTTCTCATTGGTGCCCACAGATTTGGGGAAAATTACAAGATGGTTATTCTTGTGTCATTCAATGCCAGAAGGAGTAACTTCAAATCAAGCAAACTGACATGAAAGCCCAGGGTCTTGGCTTTCTTTTGAAACCAATTTTATGTTTCTAGGTAAAGGGGTTTTCAAGTTATAAACTCTTCAATGTCAGTAGGCCCTCTTGTTTACAAAAAGTCTCTATGGGAATTTACATAGGGGTCCCAATCAAAACGCATAAACATATTTTTCAAAAATGTATATTCAAAAATCATATTTTTGGTCTTTTGACTTCAATTTTTTTGTGTAACATGGAGTTAGAGATGGAGTTAGAACTTACATTTTTTTTATTTGGGGGTATCATATGGATGGTACCTTCATATCTTAGTTAGTTCAAAGACATTTGAAATGAGTGGAAAAAAAAACTTAGTTCCAACCTCTATAACTCAGTGTCCATATGTCACAGAAACATACATATTCCTCTAGAAAAGAGGGTGTCACCTTTCCAATTGTATGAGGCACATCCCTGAGTCTAAAACTATGTAGGAACTGTCAAGCTTTCAATTTGGGTATGCCGTTGTTTTGAAAAAAAAGGAAAAATAGGGGTGTGCCTTAAGAGGTTAAGTTTAAAATATTTCTGTTTTCCTTGCTTCCGTAACAGTATTTGGAACAGAACATTTCTGTTGTGAACAATATAGACATTTTCACTCATTTAATGTAGCATCATGTAGACTTTAAAGTAAAATTTGCCTTTGACATTGCATTGTTGGTTATTGCCTATTTTCATATTTTCAGTTGGAGCAAACATATTTGAAAGACCCCATTCTTGTGAAATTCTTCAAAAAGACAACAATCACAGCTTTCAGGTAGGGCTCAAATTCCTCTTGTGTTAAAAGATTGTAAATGTAGAGAACAAGATTGGCGCACATTGTTGTATGTTCCTTTCAAGAAAATAAATAAATATATTTTGAAGATTGTATGTTAATATATGAATATATATATAAGAATATGTTTTGAAATATACAAAGATATATTTTTTTTTATATTCAGATTTATTTATATTTCTTTGTATATTTCAAAACATATTCTGACATATATTAAAGAGGGGCTAAGCAACATTCTGTTTTTCTCTCTCACGAGCTCCCTCTAAAGACCGCTGTATTGCATTGTATTGCACTGCATTCTATTGGAGGCGGTCCACGTTGCTGAACATTGCAAGTGCTGTATCTACCGCTCTTGGCCACGGTGGCGCATTCTACACCGTTCGTTCGCCGTGTAATGACTCATTTTAGCATCCTAAACTGTATGAAACGGATTAATTAAATGAAAAATGTTGCATAGTGGGCCTTTAACATACAATCTTCAAACATACCATAACATAATTTTCTTCTTTTAAAAGTCACAAATATGTCAAATATAATTGAGTTTATTCACAACATACTTCAATATATTTATACATTATACAATAAGTAATATATTTGACATATATTTTTAGACCCTGAAGTTAAAGTCACTATCAATGATGACTCCAAGGTTTTTAGCAGTCTCTTTGGCTGTGAACCCCTTTACGTTAAGCGCAGTGGCAACCTTTGATCTTTTCTCCTTGTTTCCAAATATGATCACTTCAGTCTTGTCTTTGTGTAACTGTAACTTTGTTTAAATTAAAGTGGTCTATACACTGATAGAGGCCTTCAAGGGGGGTATAGTCATCAGGGGAAAGTGCAATATAGATTTGGGTGTCGTCAGCATAGCTATGGTAAGAAATGAAGTTGTTAGTGATAATCCGACCAAGTGGGAGCATATATATAGGTTGAATAGTAAGGGTCCAAGTATAGACCCCTGGGGGACTCCACAGGTCAGGGCATTGGTGTATGTAAGTATGGGTGCCCATGGCGACAAGGAAGCTTTTATCTTCTAAGTAGGATTTTAGCCACTTAATCACTATACCAGTAAACCCAACCCAATGTTCCAATGTCCCAATGTTATTGTGATAGGCTCTAAAGCCAGACTGAAATTTATCACAACAATTATTTGAGGACAAAAACACAGTTAGTTGCTTGAAAACTTTTCAATGATCTTCCCAACAAATGGCAGATTGGATATTGGCCTATAGTTGTTAAGAACTGAGTGATCCAGGTTATTCTTTTTCAGTAGAGGTTTTACAACTGCTAGCTTTAGTAAGGGGAAGTGCCGTTCTCCAAAGAAGAGTTTATAATCTGGAGCGGATCTGGTGCTACAAGGTGGAGAACAGATTTCAAGAAGCTGGTCGGCAAAATGTCCAGTTCGCATGTGGAAGAGCTGAGGTCTTGGGCAGTTTTCAACAGTGCTTCGTAATCAATAGAGTTAAATGTTGACATACAGTATGGCATACTCTTTGATGGTATAGGCTGTAGTTGTTGGGCTGTCTGCAGCTGTGTTGTTATATTTATTCTAAAATTATAAATTTTATCTCTAAGAAAGCATGCAAAGTCATTGCATTTGTCGGTTGTGAGAAGCTCAGGTGCTAGTTGTGATTTGGGGTTTGTTAACTTTTGAACTGTGGAAAAGAGTACACGAGCATTGTTCAAATTCTTGTTTATAATTTCAGAGAAAAAAGATTGCCCTGCCTTACAAATTTCAAGATTATAGTTGTTTAACGTTCCTTTATATATTTGATATGGAGGTTGGTTTTGCGCCATTTTCTTTCTGCCTTCCTGCACGCTCTTTTGAGGTGTTTAACTGTTGGATTTTGTTTCCATGGGGATTTCTTATTATCCACAATTGTCCATAATTTGTGTCATTCTAGTTTTAAAATTGATCAACAAGTCATCTGCAGAGTCTGGGGCCTGTGAGAGTGCTTGCTCAAACGGGGCACCTGTATATTCGTTTATGACTCTTCTTGCAATGGGCATGGACTTGTTATGCATGTGAGGGCGAATGCTGACACCCGAACGCCATGACTCTGCATCCCTCAGGAGTCTGCGGCGAGCACCCGAAGATCCACCAGGTTGAACGTCGGAGAACTCATATCGAGTAGCAGAAGACCCACCAGGTTGGGCAGCAGGAACAGCAGCAACTCCAATATTGACGTCGATCCCCGGTCTCTGGCAGTCAGCAGTCGAGGGAGCGGTTGCCCCAGCCACAGCAGCCCTGGTCGAAGCAGCCCTGGTCAAAACTGGCAGGATTGCCAGGCCACCATTCAAGCCAGACAGGACACGAGGCACTGCAAGGGAGGACCCACCAGGCTGGACAGCAGGACCACCAGCAGCGGCAGCAGCAGCAGCAACTCCAGCAGGCCGGGCATCAGTTACAGCGGTAACGTTAACATCTCCACTAAAAGCAGCAGATGGACAATCCGAGCCACCTCTCCCGGTAAATGTCGGAGACACTGGGCCAACAATGGAAGACACCTCCGCCTCGATGTCATGAGGATAGGCGGTGGAAAGGGCAGCATATTTGTTGGTGAGGCATAAGGGAGGTAACGTTACACTTTCCCAATAGCGTTTGCTGCGCTCTCACGAAGGTGTCCGAGGTGTCCAACAACAGCGATAGAAATGCAGCTCTGAACGGAACTGTATCAGACCATCAGTGAGCAACAAACAGTTGACAAAACTGTTCTCCCAAAGTTTCATCAGCATGTACATTTTCCAACACGTGGAGACAATATATTGGACCTGGTCTACACACAGGAAAAAAGAGCATAACACAAAGCTCCCCCTCCCCCACATTGGCACCTCTGATCACCTCACTGTTATGCTAATGCCAGCATACAGACAGAGTGTGAAAGTCACCAGACCTGTTATGAAAGAGGTAAGGGTGTGGCCACAGGAGGCCACCTCTGCTCTTCAAGACTACTTTGGGTCAACGGTTTGGGAAATATTCAAGGGAGCAGCCACCTACAACAACATAATAGACATTGAGGGGTACACAGACACTGTGAGCTCATACATCATCAAATGCATTGATGATGTTACACAAATAAAAATCACCACAACTCAAGCCAACCGGAAGCCATGGCTGACAGGAGATGTCCACAGGCTGCTGAAGGCCAGAGACAAGGAAGGAAGCAGGCCTGAGAACAGCGAGAGTCAACCTGTCCCGTGGCATCAGAAAAGTGAAACAGGACTACAAACACAAGATAACCGCCCACTTCAATGATAACAAGGACACACAGAGCCTATGGCAAGGCATCCAGGCTATTACAGACTAGAAGCCTGCAGCGCGTAGCTGTGAGAGTGACACCTCTCAACAACCTGAACAGCTTCTTTGCACGATTTGAAGCACAGAACAACACACACCCACAGAAAACACATCCACCTCCACACGACCAGCCTCTGTGCCTGTCTGCTGCCAGCGTGAAAAGGACACTCTCCGCCATCAACGCCTGGAAAGCAGCGGGTCCAGACAACATCCCTGGTAGTGTGCTGAAAGACTGCGCAGAGGAGCTGAAGGATGTCTTCACAGACATCTTTAACACCTCCCTGAGGCAAGCCATTGTCCCATCATGCTTCAAGACTGCCACCATCATACCTGTGCCAAAGAAATCATCCCCAGCCTGCTTCAATGACTACCGCCCTGTGGCACTGACACCCATCATCATGAAGTGCTTTGAACGACTAGTCATGTCACACATCACCCTGCCTACCACCCTGGACCCATACCAGTTCGCATACAGAGCGAAACGATCCACAGAGGATGCAATCTGCTCTGCCCTCCACCCAGCCCTAACTCACCTGGACAAGAGAGACTCATATGTGAGAATGCTGTTCATAGACTTCAGTTCAGCATTCAACACCACAATACCACAATAACTCATCTGCAAACTGGACAAACTGTGCCTCAGCACCTCCCTCTGCAACTGGCTGCTGGATTTCCTCAGCCAGAGGCCTCAAGCGGTGCGTGTGGGCAACAATGTCTCAAACAGCATCACCCTGAGCACGGGGTCTCCACAAGGCTGTGTGCTCAGTCCACTGCTCTTCACCCTGCTGACACATGACTGCACACCAACCTACAGCTCCAACCACGTTGTGAAGTTTGCGGACGACACAACGCTGGTGGGGCTCATCACCAAGGGCGAAGAGGTTGAGCTCCTGACCACGTGGTGCAGAGACAACAACCTCCTGCTAAATGTTAGCAAGACCAAGGAGGTTATTGTCAACTTCCAGAGAGGCCACACCTGTCACCACCCACTTACCATAGACGGTGCTGCGGTAGAGAGGGTGAGCAGCACCAAGTTCTTGGGGATGCACATCAGTGAGGACTTCTCCTGGACTACCAACACCACATCACTGGCCAAGAAAGCACAACAGCGCCTCTACTTCCACAGCCTCTACTGACCACATTCTACAGAGGAACCATTGAAAGCATCCTTTCCAGCTGCATCACTGTGTTGGGCGGTAGCTGCACTGACTACAACAGAAAAGCTCTACAAAGCATTGTGAGAACAGCTGAGAGGATAGTTGGTGGACCGCTCCCCTCCCTGCAAGACATCTACACCACCCGCCGCACCCGCAAAGCCATCACAATTGTCAAGGATGCAACCCACCCTGCACACTGTCTGTTCAGCCTCCTGCCCACTGGAAAGAGATACAGAAGTCTCCGCTCCCGCACCACCAGGCTCACCAACAGCTTCATCCACCAGGCTGTGAGATTGCTGAACTCTCTCCCCTACCGGCTCCCAGTCAGCGGAACCACCAGACTGGCAGGAGTATAGGAAGACAGATTGGACTCTACACCCCCCCCCCCCCCCCCCCCCCCCCCCCCCCCCCCCCCCCCCCC
>JAGFZM010000076.1:302407-391012 GCA_017657215.1 Limnothrissa miodon
CCCCCCCCCCCCCCCCCCCCCCCCCCCCCGAACCCACACACACTCCCCAACAAGGAAACAAAAACTCTCCCCAACAAGGAAACAAACACTCTGAACTAAGAACAAAAAACAACACTCTTGACTGAAAACAACTACCTCTGCATTGCAAATTGCACACACCTGCTGCTATATATTTTAGTATTCTTTTTTACCACTATTTATATTACTACTACTGCTTCTACAATCTTGTGTTGCACTAAAAACAACAAAAACAACACTGTTGGAACACTTACTATATGTTATGTCTTGTCTTGTTATATCCTGTATGTTATCTAAGTATAATGCCCTAAGCCTACTTGCACTTTTTTTACTTAACATTACCTTATTGCTTAGAACTGTTTTTGTTGTGCATCTGCACTTTATTGTTGTCAGCGTCTACGCATGGGACAAGTGTGAAACGTAATTTCGATTCCTTTGTATGTCAAGTACATGTGAAGAAATTGACAAATAAAACTGACTTTGACTTTGACTTTGATATTCTTCTCCATACTCTGTCTAAAGGCATAAATAAACTTGTAAAACATAGATACCCTGCCGGTTCCATTTTTACCTAGAGGATGAATGGGCAATGGTTGCTGCCAAGGAACTCCATATGCTTTCATAGCTGATCTGATCTGTAAGTAAAAAAAGAAAGAGGAGCCTGGTAGATTGAATGTGGCTCTAATATCCTGAAAGGACGCTAAGGTGGTGTTAGTGTATAGATCTTTTAAATAACGGATACCTCTATCTCTCCAATGTGATGGAGAAATAGGTCTCCCTCCTATCAGTAACCCTTTGTTGCAGAATAGAGGGGAAAGTGTTTGCCACTTACAGGAAATCTTACATTCTTTTTCTACTAAGCACCATATTCGAACCACATTTGAGACTAAGGGACCAAAACGCAACATGGTTTGTCTATCTGATACATTAGAAAAAAGGACATCCTCCCAAAAGGCTGTATCATTTTTTTCCTCCAATCCACGCCAAGATACTGGTGTGTTAGCATCCTTCCATGTAATTATAGGGCGAAGCACAAAGGACCAAAAATAATATTTAAAATTAGGTACCGCTAAACCACCATCTCCTCTACTTCTCTGCAATGTTGACAATTTAAGTCTGGGACGTTTTTTGTTCCAGATAAACTGGGAAATGTCAAAATGTAATTTCTTCCAATAATCTGTGGGAGGGCAGAGCGGAATCATTGAGCTGACAAAATTAATTCTTGGGAAGATATTCATCTTTACAATGGCAATTCGGCAAAATAGTCCACCTATCCATATCACTCTTTACGGTTTTATGTATTTCCAAAACATTATGAGTTGTGGTACGATGTAGAGAAGGAAAAATCTGAATTCCATGATATTTAAAGTGCTGGACAACAGGGACATCAGCGGCAGAAGGCAGTGATTTTGCAGCGGCATTCAAAGGAAGAAGAGCAGATTTGGACCAATTGATTCTAAAACCTGAGTAAACACCAAGATCCTCGCAAACTGATAGCAATATATAGACTGTATAGACTGGTTTGGATTTTCCATAAATACTAAGATGTCGTCTGCAAAAAGAGCTACTTTATGTTCTGTGTTCAAAATGGAAATGGGTTTTATGGAGGCAGATTGTCGTATCATTTGCGCCAACGGTTCAAGTGAAAGAGCAAAGAGTGAAGGGCTCAAGGGACAGCCCTGTCTTGATGACCTAGTAACAGGGAATGCAGTGGAGAATAATTGCCTGGTTAGAACCTGAGCCGAGGGGCTAGAGTACAATACCTGAATCATATGTATGAACCTTTGCCAAATCCTATACTATCCAATACAGACCATAAAAAGGGCCACTCCAGCCTATCAAAGGCCTTCATGGCATCAAGGGACAGTACAGCTAGTGGAACTTTTGTATCTGTTGCAGTATCAATAATGTGCAGAAGTCGGCTAACATTATCAGATGCAAGTCTGGACTTAATGAAACCAGTCTGATCACAATGCACCAGAAATGGCATAAACTGTTCAATACGCCATACAAGTAGCTTAGCATAGATAAGCTCTGCGTTTAGCTCAAAGGTCTATAGCTAGCACAGTCTGTGGGGTCCTTCCCTTTCTTTAAGAGCAGTGAAATAAGGGCTGTATTAACATCTCTAGAAAAAGCACTATTCTCAATTGATGCCATAATCATATCTAAAAGTAGAGGACCTATTTTTTCCCAAAATAGAACATACAACTCTGGAGGTATTCCATCCAATCCAGGAGATTTATTAGCCTGCATAGACAATGCCGCCCTTTCCAGCTCATTTAATGTCAAAGGGCTGTCAAGGCTCAAAGAGTCCTCTGCTGACAAAGATGGTAAATCTAGCTTTTTAAGGTAGTTCTGAGATCCACTTTGGTCTTGTTGACCCTCAGCCTGATATGAAATCTCTAAAAGTTGTATTAATTGTTGTTGTTGTGTTGTAATAAGTCTCTAATGAAGGGGATGTCTGCAAAATATTCATTAGATCTAATTTTCATAGCCAGTAAATGGCTTGGACTTGATCCATGAAAATAGTACCTCTGCCTAGTTCTGTGAATTTGAAATTCTGATTGCCGTTTCAAAAGGTCATTAATTTCTTTTTTGACAAGATCACGTTTAGTCTCTATGTCTAAAGAGTAATTATTTTGCAAAAGAGAATCTAATCTAGAAAATTCCGCTTCCAGATTTTGTAATTTGGCAGATTTTGCTTTACGCAAATTGGAACTAAAAAGTGTACCATTGCTTCTGATAAAGCCTTTCACTGCATCCCACAATATCCTAGAGTCATCTACTCTCAACTCAGGTTACATTCTCTAGGACTGTGAATCTGTTGAACATCCTAATTATACATCCTAATAATAACTACTCCCATGAAAACAGCTGAAGCTGAGAGATGTTTCTCAACTTTAACATAAGTTAAGACATTCCTGCGAAATTCAATGGGTCAGGAGCGTCTGAGTGCACTGGCCATGCTTTCCATGGAGAGGGTACTAATCTTCAACATGCCTGATTTCAATGAGAAAGTCATTAAGCGCTGCTGCATTGAAAGAGAGAAGAGCACAGTTTCAGTACAAGTAGTGTAGCCTCTCTTCTTCTCTATTTGTCTGTCTCCCTGTCTTTCTGTCTCTCTTTAGTGCACACATACCCCAAATCAGTTTACAGTTGATGTTTTCAATAGTTATTTTCTTCATCTTCAATCAGCTGAAGAGGACGCATGTCACCCCTCTGCTAATGGAGCTCCATTGGTTGCCTCTGGCGGCTCGCATCAAATTCAAATCACTGATGCTGACTTACAAAGTGCTTAGAGGATCTGCCCCTTTTTATCTAAGCGCTCTCATAAAGGCTCAGCCTACCCCCGACAACTCCGGTCCTCCAATGACTGTCGACTGGCAGTCCCGGCACCTCGCCCAAGGCAATCCAGATCCAAAATGCTGCGGCGCGTCTCATCTTCAATCAGCCAAAGAGGGCGCATGTCACCCCTCTGCTAATTGAGCTTCACTGGTTGCCTCTCGCTGCTCGCATCAAATTCAAATCATTGATGCTGACTTACAAAGTGCTTAAAGGATCTGCCCCTTTTTATGTAAATGCTCTCTGGCAGTCCCGGCACCTCGCCCAAGGCAATCCAGACTCTTCTCATGTGTCGTCCCACGCTGGTGGAATGACCTACCAAAAACAATCTGAACAGGGCCATCTCTCAAAAAGCTCTTAAAGAGCCAGCTATTCAGAGAACATCTTCTATCCTAGCACTTAACCACACTGATGCACTACTCCTGTCCTAACACTTAATTGAACTGGTGCACTATTCCCTATAACTATGCTCTTTAAGGTTTCTTCTACGTAGCTTGTTTGTTATCCTCTTTTTGTAAGTCGCTTTGGATAAAAGCGTCTGCTAAATGCATAAATGTAAATGTAAATATTTGTTTCTGGAAATGCAAATTGTTTATGCAGTGTTGAGGGATGTGAAATGTGAAACATCCTTGGTTATTTGTATTTTTATGTACCACTGTGATAACTTATTTTGCTTTTGTAAGCCAATATTTTCAACATCAGTCAATAAATGCTTCTGGTATTGATTTATATGATGCACCCGTCTTTATGTTGCTTGACTTGTCTTTTAAAAAAATGTGTCCTGTTTAGCTATTTTACATCACACAACATTGGATTAATGTCACGAGGAATGTGGAATAATTCATTGTGGAGCTATGTTATTTTTGCTGATGAAGGCTCCTGGATGCTAATTTCTTTCGCTTTCTACCTGTAATATATGTAGCTAGAGGGGAAATCTTTCTGTTGTGTGTTGAGTTGAGTTGAGTTAATCATCTAGCAACAAATGAATATTGATGTACCCATTGAATAGGTCACCTTAATCATTATCAGAAAAATTGCCCCCCCCTGAGAATTTTTTCAGGAGCCGCCACTGTGTAAAAATGTGTACAACTTGTAAAGCATGGTGTTGTCAGAGGCAAAAAGGAGTCTTGAACAGTTCATCAAAGGCAACAACTGCACTGGCAGAGTATAGCTTGCTTGTTCAATATGTTTATGTTTATAACTGTGAATTATCTTCTTTAAGTGAGGGAATTACGGCATATCACTGGGCCCAGTTTGATATTCCTGCCGGAGATCTTGAGATCCTTCCAGAAGTGTCAGAGGAACGTGTAATGGAAATACTACGCTCAAACATCCGTCAGCAAGGAAAAAGAAGTCAACAGAATCTCACTGTCACTGATGTTACCGTATCATGTGAGTACGAGCAAAGTAGATCTTAGTAAATGTGTCAATTAACATGACTAATGACTGTGGGACTGTCTTTCGTCTGGAACCTGTGTTGCATATTTAAAGGTTTATAATTGTAGACCATTAATAGATATTTTTACACCTGTACACAGCTACACATAAACCACCAATTTCATCTCTGAATGCCCGAAGAAGACTCTAGTAGGCTAAAACGTTGACTAAATAGTCCTAAATAACTAGTTCTATCCAGTTCTCTCTAAATAACCAGGACTTTTTCACGACTGTCCAGCTGCAGCTGCACTGTCAAGCGTAGTCAGCCCCAAACAAGAAAGAAGTTTTTCAATGATCGTTGATAAGAATGTAGCTCAAAAATGTATTACATTCGTCAGTGTCAACGTTTTTCAGTTATAGTTTTGGATGTTGAATGTTTGTACAAACACAAGAAATAACCTTACCCTTACCTAACGTTACACTATGAAGGCCCGCGAGCCACATGCGGCCCAGATGACGCTGCAGAAATAAAACTAAAACACCATTCAAGAGCCTTTGTGAAATAAAGCTCATAATTGGCAGGTAGAAATTGTTCATGGTCCTCACTTGTCAAGCAACCGATTTAAACATTAACTGCTATTTTAACCTGCTCTATGTGTTTATGTCCATTTTGATCCATCAGAAACCGTTCGTTTAGTCACAGAAAAATAGTAACATTATGCTCGTCTTTATCAAACTGCGGAGTAAGATTCAATTTTCAGAGCGGCAGATTGAATTTACGATCGCACCACGAATATCAGGAACAAACCAGCTATTTAAAGCCTCCCTCTCAACCCTACCTTATTTTACAGATATATAATGCATATAAATTGCATGCATTCTCAATCTTTTGAGTATTCAATGTCATCAATTTAAAGGGTAAAAAAATGTTTTATAATTAGAGTTGTGAAAAGTGTCTGATTAATGACGGATTATCTTCCTCATGAACTCTCATCTTCACGGAACTGGGGACGCATGAAAAAATGTCACATCCGGTCCTTACAGTGCAGGGGGTCTCTCTGTGCAGTTGGGCCTGACAGTGCAGCTGCAGCTGGACACCTCTCGACTTTTTAGTGACTTTTATTTCTTTTTTCTTCATTATCTTATTTTGTCCCGCACCTGGCCTCAGTAAGGTGGGATGTGCATGCATCTTTTTGGTCAAAAACAGTTGGGAAGTTTCCAGTGTATAGACTTATTTTTCTTTTTCAGTGTTTAGCCTGTACTTTGTTGCTAAATTGATCAATTGATCAAAAAACACTCATGAGTGTCTGTTAGCAGGACTAAAGGAGAGATTAATTTCTGCTTCATTGATATAAATGTGACTGTTGAACTTTGAACATCAACACTTTAATATACAGAAAGAAATAAAGCAGCACCAAAGACTTTTTAAAACCTTTAAATAATGTTTTCAAAATCGTTTCGGTAGTCCATCAACTCGTAACAAGGTGAACGATACTTGCTGCATTTGCTCTGCGGCCCTATATCGGCTTTAATGGCACTAAACAAGTTTGCTCAATCGATGGGTAGTGATGTGTAGTTCTTGTAAAACTACAATTGACTTGCCTTATGGCAAGCTTCCGGTCCAATCTGTAGAACTCCTTGGTGCTGCTTAAAAGCTGTCCTACAATAGCAAATGAGTAGTTACATTTCTACTGTAATCAGTGAGCAAATCATTAATTGAATCAGGGAGATTGTCAAAATCCATTGAAACTTTTATAATCCAGGTGCAGCTATGATCCTACTGGTTAGGGCTTCAGGCTTGATGGTTATAACGGGACCGCGAGGGTAGCTGTACACAACATTTCTGGGCTTGGCCAAAAAATTCAAAGGCAGTTATAGGGCAACAATTTAATGAAAAAGACAGATCTCAAGCAGTCCAGGGGTCTATTGCACAAAACTAGGATAAGGGATTAAGCCGGGATATCTGGGACTGTTGAAGAGGAAACAGCACCCTTTGTGAAATAAGGCATTATTCTGCATATGTATCACCCGTGCCTTCAATAGTTCTCTACCATGTAATACAGAAGTATGTTAGGACAACCCCTGGTGCGTACCTACAGTCACCATTTTGAGAAAAAAAGCATTTAATTTAGACAGCAGTTGTTAAACAATTATTACCCTCCATAATTACCATGTAAGGACAGCTATGGCAAAGTGTTAATATCTCTTAAAATATCTCTTAATATCTCTGCAAAAATTCTTTTGGGAGACATGTTATAGGTAGGATGTGATGAAAGTGGCGAGGAGACGGCACGGCTTCAGCAGCGCTAGCACCGACAATTTTATCTCCAGTATCGTAGATGCACAGAAAAAAAATGGCTTGACGTCTATGGTAATAGACCGTAATTACAACAGTAGCTGTGGACTACAAAAAGAGGTTCAGGATAGCTTGATGCCGGTTGAGAGTAGGCTATGTAAAGCCCTGGTTTACCTTTCACTGCAAGTGGCATCACGAGTATTGTGGTGTTGCAGCTTACATGATAAACCAACCCTGAGAGATGATGTTAATCAGTTTGGTTACGAATATAACCATCTCCGGTATAAATTGGTAGGCCCAGGCTACTTACTGTTATTACTGTAGCCTGCTAAGACTAGTAATAAAGCTAACTTTAAAGTTAAAGCTAAATGAACTGAACAAATAATTAGTGTACTGGAAAGAAAGCATGCATATATAAGCTTAAATCAGAGCTTAAAGTGAGGATACTCTATGTCAAATTCATAATTTTTAGTCATTCTACAATTACTGTGTTGGATTTTGGTTAAACTTGAATATTGTTGTAAACAAACTTGAGATGTAAATATCCATTTTTGCTGACAGCAGTAATATTGTCTAACAAGGTTGATTTTATTGAGACTGTTATTTAGTAATAAGTTGGCTATTAAATGGCTATGGACTCTGATTTTGTTGGTTAGCAATTAGACAGTAATGCATGTTTCTGGCTGTATAGGCTGAAATAAAGTTTGTTTTCTTCCATTCCGTTAACCTAGAAAATGTATTTTTAAGCTAGTATTGATCACATTTACCTGCCTGTGGTGACAAGGGGTGTAAAAAGTCCCAAAGACTTTGCTCAAATAAGCTGGCGAATTTCCCCACTTTATTTGTCAGTGGCTGGTTGATATTCACATTTCAAAAAGTTCGTTTTGATTCCTACTGTTTACTTAGAACAGCAAGCTAATCGGTTAGCTATAGTTAATTTATTAACTGTGCATGATGCCATAGGCTATTAGCCAGGCTATAGTAGGTTCAGTTTGCAAACATCAATTCTTACCCTCTGCCTTTCTCCCGAAAATTGGAACAGTTTAGACTGTTTACCACAGGCCATGTCATTCAAAGTTTTGTTCAGTGCTTTGTTGCGTGGCACATATGTTCACAGGTGCAATTGGCCTCCGTCACAGACCACTGAGCTAGAATCCCTCAGTGGTCCAGCCCCGCCCCGCCCGACTTCGCCTAATCAGAGACAGTGTTTTAAAAGGATGTCAGGCATAAAAAAGCGAAACAACTAGTTTAGTTACTGTATTGAATTGTGTAGTTCTTAATGAGGCATTCAAAAATTTTTACCCGGGCTTGGCTCAAATTACCCCGGGCTGAAGCCCCGTAAAAATCGTCTAGCGACGCCACTGCTTTCACATAATTCAGTTTATGGACGTGAAATTTTCATTTGGCAGGTAATTCAGAATGTAGCGCTAATATGGCAATAACGTTTCACACAGGCTATTATTGTGCATTCTTCATCAGTAAAGTAAGGTTATCCCGGACATATTGTTTAGGTCTCAATTAAATTAACCGTGAACCACTGCACACAAATGTAGCCTTCAGCATCACGCCATACGAGCGTTTAATCACTGCCAGTGGCTTGCACTGTCATTTGAGCGCACCGCTGACTAAGTTAGCAGTAAACGCGTCTAGTTCGAAGTTGTTTTTTTTTTTTATAGAAAGTTAGAAAAGGCCCAACTTAGTGATCAGACTCTCAAACACATTTTAACACATTATATCCCGAAAGACCGACCGTCACAATCAATGACTACACTGTCACACAAGCAAAAGCAATTACATCCGAGAGGGTCCGTTGTAAACGTTTAACATTATTACAAATTCAGTGTATGTATTTAACGTTCTTATTGAACTTTATTCTTATTTCTTATAGTTCCGTTGCCATTTCTCGTCTCTGGTCTTCACAGATGATGAGGTGTGTGTACGTACTACTGTCAAATTTTGGCGCTAGCGCTTGTTTCGTAGCTCCACCAATCAGAAGCGAGCGAATCAGTAGGCGGGTCTTGGAGTGGAGCTGACGTAGAGTGGAGCTGACGTAGAGTGGAGCTGACGTAGAGTGGAGCTGACGTGTTTCCATTCCAAAGTGGATGTGGGTACACAATGGCAGAGAGTGCAAGTGGCAGAGAGTGCAAGTTCTGCAGCCAGACCCTTCTCGACTTTGCTGCAAATTGCGCTTTTTTAAAATTCCCTTTTCATTCCCCATGTGATGATCATTATTGAAAAAATGATAAAACACATGTCATACGTGGATAATTAAGTGTAGCCTACTACTTATGTTGTAAAAGCATTAAATTAATAGCCTTAATTAATAGTCTTTATTACCACAAATAACATGGTATTTTTGATGAGTGCAGCAAATAGCAACCAAACGCATTTTAGATTTTAAACAGGATTACGTTGTTACGTCGTCACAATGTTATGTTTGTATTAAACTTAGATTACTGAACCAATTTTAGGTTGTTCTCCTCGTTTCCTCCTGATGCCGCACTTTCTCCTGTTCCTTTTTTTTGTACGTGTGCATGGGTCAGAGCTTGCGGGGAGATGCGCACATTTCACCGTCAGGTTCACTGAAAGTAGCGTAGAACGTGGCGTATGCATTTTTTTGTGCGTACGCATTGTTCATAAATGAAACCCCAGATCTTAAGAACAAAAAAGTACATTTACCTATATTATAGTCTAGACCATATGTGGCCTATGGGCTACTGGGTTGGAGTGAACAACACATAGCTACTGCAACAATAAGACCATCAGGTACTACAAGATTTTAGATCTGTGTGAAACACTGCTTCCATTTTACCATCTCTCATAATTCCCCAACTCTTTTTCTTTGTCATTGTCTCCTCTATACTTTGTACAGTGACAGACCCTAGAATGGCCAGGAATCCCAGAGCAAGTAAGTAAAGTAGCTATCTCTCAACAAAAATAAGAATATGAATTGAACAAGAACAAGAATATGAAATTAAATTGTTTCCCTTCTACAATTACATGTACTAAGAGAATTTTTACTTACATACCAACCAGTGCATTTGCAGTAACTAATCATTAGTTTGTCACGGTAAGTGTGCTTCTGTGTAGTTCAAACAGTGATGACAACGTGTTGGGTTTTTGGTTGAACCACTTGACATAAAGCAGAAGGTGTAAAATGATCAGTTTCCTTCAGAAAAATAAGTCTATCCAGTGGAACCTAGGTGAGGAGATTAAAGTGCAAGTGGCTGTTCAACAGTTCAACAGCAAATGCTCAACAGAGAAGATAGCAAGACTGCCTGGTGGCAGAGTAGCCTCGTCTAACAGAGCAGACTGGGAATCAAACATGTCTGTGGAAGACTTTTTCTAATAGGTAATGTATACACATTTTGTTGGTTATCTCTGTGTAGCTCAAGATATTGGGAAGAATTCTAGCTAATATCAACTCTAGTTTTGGCAGTGCTAATGCTAGTTAGCGTTTGTCTACCAGCTGATGTGACTGCCCTAGAGGCCCTTTTTTCATTGTCTGAGTTTTTGTCACACAGATAGCATAGGCATATCACATGATTGGTTTAAGTCCTTCTGTGTGAACATCTGAATTTATATAAAAATGCCAATAATGGAGAGAGGTACCTGCTGGTTTCAAAAACTATAGCCTTCCTCTCTGTGAAATTCCAAAGTAATCCATTCTGGAAATCAAATCAATTTTTTGCATTGTGTCCAAGCTGCTGAAGATACTGCGTTTTGTGCCGTTTTAAAAACGAAATGTGAACAGCCCTACTGAAGTTACATGCAGTAGCTTACATTAATTACTGTATAGTGGGAGCATTTTCTACAAATAAGGTCTGAGCCCAGGCTAACAACAGTGTTCCCTCTGGGGATTGTTGTTAGGCCTAACTTGAACTCTCTATGGTCCAAAATTAAACTTTTAAATGTTTGTAACTTAAAAGATAATGCTTAAAGGATCTATGTCTTTATTTGTGCAGGTTATCCAGACTTTTATCCATTCCATCCTGACAACAGCTGGGACAGGAGCCAATTCAGCATCTTTTAAAAGAGCAACAAATAAACAGCGCCAGTAGCTTCAAGCAGTGAAAAAATGATTTTGAAGAGAACACGTATGAGAATAGGTGACAGTGTGTGAAATGCTAAAGCACATAGCTTGCATTTAGAGAGAGACCTCCTTTGAAAAGTCCTTGTCTTAGAGAAGGATGCAGTTAGTAAGCATATATTTTTAATAGTGTAGTAATGATGCAGTTAGTAAGCGCATCATTTTATTTCAGGCTGTTATCTTTTAAACTTATCCGCACCACACATACACCACATTACTATTAGGGCTCTAATAGTTATCACATCCTGTGGCTAAATAATTATTTCCAACATGTGGGGGGGATATCAGATAAAGAGATCAGTGGTAGGTCTGGCTTTTACAGTTACATTGATTTAGGGAACGGAAGGAAAGAAAGAAGTTACCTCTTTATCTATTTTTTTATTTTCTTCCTTTTTACCTATTAAATGGATCAAGAGTCTGAGCCTGAGCCTCTTGTGACCATTGACATATTGACTGTCTGACTGTGTAATCTGACTGTGTAATCTGACTGTGTAACTGACTGTGTAATCTTTGACCTACATTTATCAATTAATAGGGAGCACTTTAATTATATAATGGTGACACACGCTTGCTATGAACATGATATTTACATTTATGCATTTAGCAGACGCTTCTATCCAAAGCAACTTACAAAGGATAACCATCAAGCTACATAGAAGAAACCTTAAAGAGTGTAGCACTAGAAGATAGTAGAGAATCAGTGGAGTCAAGTGTAGTGCAGTGAAAGTTGCTAGGGCAGAAGGTGCTATCGGAATGGCTGGGTCCTCAAGAGCTTTTTGAAGGCAGTCAGAGACACCCCTGTTTTGATTGTGCTTGGTAGGTCATTCCATCATCGTGGAACAACATATGAGAAGAGTCTGGATTGCCTTGGGCGAGGTGCCGGGATTGCCAGACAACCGTCATTTGAGGACCGAGTTGACGGGGGGTAGATGGGTTGTTTTTTTAAAACTAGTGTTTTAAGGATAGAAACAAACAGCCAGCCATTTTGAAGAAACAAACGTTAGCCATTTTGAAGCAGGCAGAGGAGGGGTTTCTACATTTCCCAAATATCTAAGACAGGAGTAATCGTCAAAATTTCGGTGTCCAACCTGTGAAAGGGGCTCAAAGTGTTAAACCATACCTTTAAATTTGATCTGGGCAGCAAGAGGTAGCCAGTGAAGCTCAATGAGCAGAGGGGTGATATTCGCCCTCTTGGGCTGATTGAATATAAGACGCGCTTTTTGGACCATTTGGACCATTGGACACATTTTGGACCATTTGGAGTGGTTTGACAGTACAGGCTGGAAGTTCTGTTAGAAGGGCATTGCAGTCAAGGCGTGAGAGGACCATAGTTTGAACCAGCAATTGGGAAGCTTGTTGGGTTAGGTATGGTCTGATCTTTCTGATATTGAATAGTGCAAAGCGGCAGGCCTGGGCGATAAAAGCAACATGACACTTGTATATTCATGACAAAAAAATGTCATTTCAAAAAAGGAATGAAACTTAGTGAATAATGTGATAAAGCTGAAATGTCCTTAATGTTTATATCATGTCATGTTTATAACATGTGAGTGTCACCCTTTTGTAGACCTCTTCAAATAAAGTGTTTCCAAATAATAATAGACCTACATTACTTTCCTTTCACCATTTAATTGATAATCTATATTGTCCTACATATACAGTATCACAAGGCTTGACTTGCGAAATTATCATTTATACATTTTGTTATACATTGTCATAGAGGTCACATAGTTTAGGAGCATAATGGATTTATATGCATTTTTATGGTAATATGAAAAAAATCAAACATAATTTCGCAAAATCAAGCCTTGTGACATATGAAGGACAATAATCTCTATGTTGTAGAGGTGGTTTGATGTCATCAGGTCACATAGTTTAGGAGCATAATGGATTTATATGCATGAGAAGTGCATGAAGTATTGTGGTAATGCCACAAATCTATTGAAACAAATCCTAAAACATAGTATGACAAAATGATAGAGAAACGTCGACAGGCAGAGGAGGCTAGAAGTCAGGCAAGAGTACGCCAAAGTTCACTAACAGAGGCGTTTGAGAGAGGCAGACTTTATCCAGGTAATGATGTGGAAGAATAAGTGTAAAGTAGGGAAGGTGTAGCCTGATATGATCATCCGCTTTCACTTTGTTTCACTTCGTGCAAAGCGTCTGAGAACCAGCCATAGGCATTCGTTTTCATGGCGGTGGGCGGGATACTTTCTGCTTCAACCAATGGCTACTGCTTGGTCGTGACGTATGCTATTTCAAATTGGGCGCTAGAGTTCAACGTCATCGCCTTTAGCCCCCGATCTGTTCACTGATTCGCTGACAAGATTTCTTGTCGGAGAAAACCAAAGCTTATCGTGAGTTCCCTGACTAGTATGTAGGTTAATGAAATTAACCGTTACCACTAGGCGGCGTTAGCCTGGCTAGGGAAGGTGCCCTTTAGACGTGAAAATGTTGGAAGTAATGCAATATGGAAAAAAGACATTTATGCATTTAGCAGAGGTCAGCACACCCCTTCCCATTTGAGGCTTTAATGATAAGTTTAGTGCCCATTTTAGATTTTTTATTCTTTTTCCTTTTGTCCTTCTTTAGACAACTCTCCCAGAGCTGTTGGACTTACTAAACTCATTTTCATCATAGAATTCCTCGATATATATCTTTTTTCTGCAGTATATCGATATCGGGATACTAACCCTGGTAATACTTGGTATTGTATCAAAATAAAAATAAGTGGTATCGCCCATCCCTACTAATGCTGGCAAAACTGTTAGCCTTGTATTACTTGTGTAAATTATTAAAGGTTATCAAAGGAACAACCACGCTGCAGCAAGTATCATTTAGTGGTATGACAGAATGAGAAACGTATAGCTTAAATAGGTTCATGTAGACAAATCACGATTCAAAATGGACCTACACACAGTTGTTAACCGTCTCAACTGTTATCAACTAATGGTGTAGTAGATTCACAACAACATTATCTGTATAATATTGGATAACAGTAACACAAGCTGAATGCTCATAAAGTCGCTAAAAATACCCGTTGCTATGGACTCGTTGCTATGTCCAAAGATGCAGGTCCAATCAGTGATGTCTCCTGTTGATGACTGGTACCTACCTATTCCGGTTTCTTAATGTAATTAGTTTGTGTGATTCTTCTTTTGTTTTTGTGTTTCTCAATGTTGTTGTTTCTGAATTTGTTTGTATTTCTCATTTGTTGTTGTGTTTAGTAATTTGTTAATGTGGTTTGCACTTCAGGGCCACAGTAGTATGGTGTATGGCAAGTCAACAAAACTGCAGGGCTTCAGGCTGCTATGTTACACTGCACAGAACTTTTCACAATTTATCTCTTAACTGCCCTAAATGATGTGGGTCTATATTGGGGTTATTATTATGCTAAATTAACACCATGGACTAAATTATATTTGAGCAACTGCAAATTGCAAATCTCTGCATGGCCAGGGCTATTCAATAGGCGGCCCGTGGGCCACATGTGGCACAGACGTGTCCCACATGCGGCCCAGATGGTCCTTACCATTTGTAACTTCGAAGTGTGGATGGAATTGTCATTCGTTTATTCAGGGCGTCACACTTTCGGAGCGTTCAGAGCATGGAGGGAGAGAGCAGCAGAGCGTGACGCCAGTCTAACTGAAAACAGTGCTAGCCTACTGCTACGGCGTTTCTAGGAAATAGACCAGATTCTGGATTGATTTAAAGCTCATAATTGGCAGGTAAAAAAGTCATTCAAAATCGTTCATGGTTGTTCACTTGTCAAGCAACTGATTTAAACAGTAACCGCTATTTTAACCTGCTCTATATGTATACATTTTGATCTATCAGAAACCGTTCGTTTAGTCACAGAAAAATAGTATGCTCGTCTTTTTCGAACTGTGGAGCTTTATTGCGTTTTTGAAGTGGCAGATTAATCTTACGAACGCACCGTGAAACAGACCAACCAGTTGCCAACCAATGCCAACCCCTCCACCGACCTAATTTTAGAGCTATAATGCATATTGCATACATTCTAAATCTTTTTGAGTATTCAAAATTCATTTGAAATGTGGCCCAAATGAAATTGTAATTTAATAGCTCTGCCCTATAGGCAATTTATCCCCTTGGATCTGCCCAGGGTTTATTCCTAGACTGCTACAAATAAAAATAAAGGAGTTTTTCCTTGCCCTTGTTGCCTATAGGTGCTCTAAGCTGTAAAGTGGCATCAGACATGATTCTTGTAAAAAATAAAATTGAGTTGAATTGAATAATTGTCATCCTTCTACAGACAATGAATTTGCAACCCCATTGTGTTAATTTTCAGGTATATTCTGAATAACAAATTCTGTGTTTTGTCTTAACAGAAGAGTGCTTCTATCACCTTGAAGCTGAGTATTCTGTGCAGAAATTCCAGTCACCTGGGTTTCCAAAGAAGTATCCACAACATACTCGCTGTCAGTGGCAGATTCGTGCACCCAGGGACACTGCCATCCATGTCAAGTTCACATTTTTTCAAGTGGAGGATGACTGCAGCAATGACTTTGTTTATATTTATGATTCACTCAGCTCAGAAGAGTCTAAAGCTATCACCAAGTGAGTAACTCTACCATAACATATAAACCCTAAGGAGAAGAGAGGTGTAACTAAACATTGCCCACCCCCCAAAAAACCCAAACAAACTTGTAAACTCTTGTCCTTAAATGAATCGAAAATGAATCAAATTTTATCGAGAATCAAATCCATTTGGAAAATCTGAATCAATACCGAGAGCAACATAAAAGCGTTCATAGGCTACAGGAGAGGACAACTTAACAGCTTGCAAGGCATGACAAGGCATGACATAGCATATGATATTATGATATTGTCCTTTTGATGTCATTGACAGATGCCAATAATGTGCAGTATAATTATGGGTATCAGCTGAAGCACAAAATGCTGATTTGATGTGCTATTGCATAGAAAATGTGCCGTTCAAATTTTCAACATTTTATTTGCAACAAATGGTTTTTGAGTTTTAGAGTTTTTTTTTCTTTAGAAATCTTTTATTGAATGAAACAGTAGACCATTTGAAATACCTAGGTCTCACTATAGATAGCAATCTCACCTTTGAACAACACACAATAGACAATCACAAAAAAGAAAACCAAAAACACAAGAAAAGAAAAAGAAACCAAAGTCCTTCAACCTTGACTTTAAACGCTAAGACCTAGGTCTACCATTTGAGCTGTTCTCTGCCTATATCTGACAGTGCTGCCTAACTTGTCAGATTTGAATGTCTCAGTGAAGACGTTAGATTAAAATATATGCTACAAGTTTCATTTAAGTTGTTGCGTAGCTCTTAACAATGAAAAAGACATGCATGCTTAAGTATATGTTGCTGATGTGTGAGTGTGAATGTAATGTGTGAAATTATTATGGAAGTTAACTGTAACGTGTTAATAATGAGTTAATGCAACCTCACTTCAAACCCAATTCAAATAATTGTTGCCGTTAACGCAGGTTATGGCGGTGAATAACAAGTCATATTTCAGCAGGTGATCTAGTTATAAAGTGAAGTTACTGGTAAACTGCTCCTCTACAACCTACAGTACAGCAAAATGGCCAGCTACATTGCCTGCATATTGCTTTTTTTCAGGTGAAGTGCATCCTGTGGTTGATGGCCTTTTTGCATTTACATAAAGACTGTAGGTAGCCTAGTGATTGAGCCTGCTTCATTGGACTGAAATGTCAGGAGTCAAACTACTTCCTGTTTGCTCCTTGTGTAGTTTGTAGCCATATGTCTTTTATAAAAATATCCAAATATTTGTGCAAGCAAGCATGTATTCAAGACATTATAGGAAGCTATAGGCAGCTGCAGATAGTTTGCTGTGATAATCAGAGCAAACTTTTTTTTTTATTTTAATGTGTTAGAGTTAGTTTTAAACAGATGTTTTTAGAGCAATTTTGCAATTAATCTCAATTAAGTTCATTATTTTTTTGGCCTAAAAATTTTAAGTGTTTTGACAGTTAGACATCACACAAGCCATAAAACCTCGGTTAATTAAAAAGATTACCAAATTGTTGCACAAAACTCAGATTCAATATATAGACACATTTTCTAACTTGGACAAAAAGATTTAGGAATAGGCTACATTTGAAAACCTTTCATTCATTCCTTTTCATTTGGCTTTGGCCTGTCTGATGCACTGAGTGCAGCAGTTTAAGTTAGATGCCAGGGAGTAGTGCACAGCAGTGTTGCCCAATTGTACAAATTTTCTAAATGCATAATCACAAGTAAGTAAGTAGTGTAATGCATCCATTACTCCCCAAACTCTTCTGCAACAATTATAGTAATATTTTAATAATATTTTAATAATTATTTTTGCTGCAGGTTGCAGGTATGTTAGCCTACAGTAGCCCATTTGAAAACAGGATAACATCCATACTAAATAGGCAGTGCTCCCTAGTGTTACCTAGTGGTTATTTAGGTACATTGCAGCTTCTCCTGGAAAGAAAAATGCCCCTTGAGGCTGTGGGAAACCACCCAAACTTAACTGTTAAAATATTGAAAAATCCATGTCCTAAATTAATCAAGATAATTATGCATTATGTCGTTTATTAGAATAAACAACCAATATTTAGTAGGGGTGGGAAAAAAATAGATTAATGTACATATCGCGATTTTTTATGGGGTGATTTTAAAAATCGATTTTTCTCCCCGGAATCGATTATATTACATCATAGGGTTTTCCCTATGTACATCTCACTGCGGCGGCCCGCCACACCTTAAATCTTCGCTTAAGACAAGACTAGACCATTTTCAGCGTTGGGAAAGTTCACTTTCTACATGTTCTACAGTTCATAGTTCAACGTTTTTAAAACGAACGTGTTCACAGTATCATTCATCAGGCAGTAGCCTAATATAATGATAGTTCGTTTTGTTCACGTCCACCAAAATTATAAACACGTTCATGAATTCAATCAGTGAATGCTGCCCTCAGGCGCAACACTGCTGTCTGCAATAGTCTACTGCTATAGGGTAGCATTTCCCATTTCGGCGGCTGATATTGCCAGGCAAGAAAGCAGTGTCAGCGATTGACGATTGATGTTCTACAGGACGGTTAACGGTGAATAAACAGCACGAGTTTTAAACAGACCTTTTTTCATAGCGAACTTCTGGGCCTTAATGCAACTGTCTTGTGATTTTAATGTAACTTTGGACAGCCCTAATAATATTTTCCATTGAAATGAAATAGGCCTGATGCTTGTGCCTTGTATTTTAAACAGATAATTTCTTAATATAATAATTGACAGTTTCTGAAACAGTTGTAAATGTTTTGAAATTATGAACATTTTAGGTAGGTATAGCCTTCTATTTTGATTTCTTCATTCTTTCAGGGGGTTGGGGTCAGGGGTCACTCTGGGGTTGTGGGTGTTGGTTGGTTGATTTAGTCTCCTTCACTGTAAACTGCCTAGCTCAGCAGGTTATGCTTGCTACAGTATTTCAAGACTAAGTTTATTCATATATTTCCATTTTAGGGTGGGTATCGATTCAAAAGTTGTACGTTTCGGTTTCTCTACTTCCTGGCCCCCACACCTTCAAAGACATCCTAGGGGAAACACTGATACCGTGTCCAGAAAAACTTGATTTTTATTAATCTGTTGAAGAATTCATTACATTAAGTTAATTATATTAAAACAAGCCCACATGTGTGCTGTGTGGACATTCATTTAGTAGCTGTAAACTTTAAAAAATGCTGTACATGTTATGTACCTCTGTTTGTCTCAGTAATAAATGTCAGCTGCTAGACTGATGTGGGTTGTTTATGGGAACGACATTAAAGAAAATTGCAATTATTGTTTATATCGAATCGCAATACTTGTAGAGTCGCAGTTATCGAGAATCGTGATACAAATCGAATCGGCACCTTAGAATCGTGATACAATCGAAGCGTGACCAAAGCATATCGTCCCACCCCTAATATTTAGTTTGCACCTTGCTTCTCCTCATTCTTTGCTACTTAGAGTGCAATTTCAAATGTTTTTAAAATATTCAGTCCCGGTACAAAAAAACCCAACAAAAAAAAAAAAAACACATTTTGGTTACTTAAGTAAAATACTAAAGTACTAAAGTAAACCAATGTACATTCTTTTTAGAATATTTGTTGTTATATTTGATTTATTGAAACAATACAAAAAGAGAGTAGTGATGGTCTTATTTTATTAAAATTTATGGCATGCCTGATTTGTGATATCTGATTTTTACTTATCTTTTGTCAAATTTGTAACATGACATGTTTGTAACTATGTTTATATTTTAGTAATGTAGAGAACATTTTAATATTTCAGGGGTCTATTTATGATAAGCTATTTATTTCAATATGTAGAAGCTGTAGTAACTTTACTAGGAAAATGATGTACATGGTCATGTACTATTGTTTTTAATCCTTTTGTTACAGTGGCCCTGAAGGTCAAAACACAACAACATAATAGAAAACGCAACAGCAAATCAAAAAACTCAACTGCAAGTCAAAGAACACAACCGCAAATAAAAAAAACACTACAGCAAAGTGAAAAACAGTACAACAAATTCAAAACACAACTGCAAATTCTGAATCACATCAGCAAAACTGAACACACAACGGTAAAAGAGAAAACACAATGGCAAAAGAGAAAACACAACAGCAAAACAGAAAACACAACGGCAAAAGAGAAAACACAACGGCAAATAAGAAAAGAACTTAAAAAAAGGAAAACACAATGACAAAACAGAAAACACAACAGCAAAACGGAAAGGGTAGGTCTCTTCTCAAGATGTCTATTAGAAAGCGGCAACCAATCAGGTAACTGTGTGTCTTGACGAGGACGGGAGTAAGAAAAAAATCGCAAACAATATGGCGGCGCCCTGGGAGTTCTCTACACAAAAACTTATTTGTTGGATTAACGGTTCTATGGACCGCAGTTTGTATTTAATTGTGTCCGATTGTGTTTAATGTGCTAAACAAATGTTATTGGGAAAAATCGAACAATATAGGTTGGAAAATTAGGCATTCCAATGTAAATTAGCCAAATGCTAAACGTAGCCAACGTTGCAGCCACTAAGCTGTAGCTCAGTGTTGCAGCAGAGACGGTTGATGAAGCCAAGAGAACACTGAGTGGATACAATCTATGGTGGAAACGCAGTGTAAAAGGCTGTAAATTATGGTGGATCTTTATGTAAAACATGCGGTTTCTCCCTTGATGTGCATCACTGTAAATAACACTGTTCCTTATTTTTCTAACCCTCGTCTAACTTGGTCTTCTGTTCTACTACATTACATTTACATTTACATTTATGCATTTAGCAGACGCTTTTATCCAAAGCGACTTACAAAACGAGGATAACAATCAAGCTACATAGCAGAAACCTTAAGGAGCATAGTGCTAGGGGATAGTGCTTCAGTTCATTTTAGTGCTAGGATAGAAGATGTTCTCTGAATAGCTGGGTCTTTAAGAGCTTTTTGAAGGCCTCCAGAGATGGCCCTGTTCTGATTCTACTAGGTCTTCTGTTCTATGTAGGCTAACCTAAAAAAATAGTATAAATTGAAAATAAAGGCTTGATAAATAATAATATGATTATATATATGTATATGTAGATATCTATATAGGCAAAGTCACAGGCTCAGCCATAGACTGTATGGCTCCAGCACACAAGCTCTGATACCCCAGTTTTTCTCAACGATTTTTAGGGTAGCCTATGAGCTGTTGACATTCTCTCCCATTCGGTGTCCAATCAGAAGCAAGACATTTTGAGAAGAGACCTACCCTTTCCGTTTTCTGTTTTGCCGTTGTGATTTGTCTTTGGCCGTTGTGTTTTCTCTTTTGCTGTTGTGATTTCTGTTTTGTCGTTATGTTTTCTCTTTTGCCATTCACAGTGGGAAAACTGTTTGTGCCTTTTCCTCAGTTGTTTTTATAAATATTGTGATAAGTTGTAACTGTGCATGTAACTGTTCAACCATTATGGTTTCCAGCTACTGAATATATATATATATATATATATATATATATTCTGAGGAGAGCCTGACCAGGCTTTTATTAGTGTTTGTATGTTTTTCACAGACAGTGTGGCCTGCGACCTCCTACAAACCAGCTAGAGGTTGTTTCCTCCAGCAACATTATACTGATTAACTTCATCACTGACAGCAGCATGCAACGACCAGGTTTCCAAGGAGATTTTTTTGTCATTCCCATATCTACAGGTGAGTGTTTATGTGTCGTAGAATTTTTTCTTCTTGTAGAAAGTACAGGCAGAGTCAGGAGTCAGAAGAAATCACAGGGAACATTTATTGATCACGGTGCACCGGAGACTTACACACAGGAAGCTATTGAGAAGTCTGACAGGCAGTCAGATAACACTCAATTTATACTCATGGGAGCACTCAAAGTTTTTCCTTTTAAGGAGATGGAACAGAGCTTACCAAGTCGATGAATAAGGAGCATGTTCACTATAGCTGTGCCATTCTGGGCCTGTCCATTACGCAGTTGTTTGCAGTAAATCTTAAGTGAGGCAAAACTCTCTGAATTTAGCTGCCTTAAGATAATATCTGCGTCAGAAATGGCACAGAATGTCGCGTCCTACTGGTTATTTTTCTGGACAACAATAAGTTCGCAATGACCTGCAGTTTTATCTCTGAGCAAACACACAGTGTAAGGTTTTACCCTTCTGATTTCAAAATTAATATCAATTAAATACCAATTCAACATTCAATTCATAGATGAGTTAAAATTTCTTCCTACATATGTTACAACATTTCAGTGTAATTAGACAGCGTGGCATACTACTTACAAATGGTGATACTTACAAAGACGTGTTGTGAAGTAGGTTATAGATGTAATAAATGATGACCACGGCCAAAGATAGCACTTAAGTGCAATTCATTTATTGGGTCCGGATTCCCAACTGAGAGCAAAACACCAACCAAAACGGCTAACAAAACAAAACAAAACGCAAAACGTCATATAACATGCGAAGATGTCATTCAGCATCGAGACACAAACCAACCACCCTTCTAAACCCTTTCCGAGGACCTATATCGAAGGAAGCCCCAACCACTGGGAGACACCATTCATTACAACAATAAAAACATAAACCTTCCATTTACAGATTAATGTCTTGGTTTAAGATAACAACTAGTATGTCCTAATAACAACACACATATCCTTCACAATATACAAACACAGAACAGTAATAATTAATTGGAACAAACCAATAGATCTCAGGTACACGCTTATTCTCGTGCTCGTGACCGGCACTACAAAGCCACCCTAGCCACCGTAGTTCGGATCTTTTGGGTCCTTTGACCAGAAACCCGGAAGATTTCTACTGAGGTAGAAGATTGGTCTTTCTTCTCCTTGTTCTCCTTGTGCAAGGACCGCTCCCAGACCGCATCCTGATGCATCGACCTCCACAAAAAAACTCTTATTGATATCTGGAGTCTGGAGTACAGGAGAAGCCCAAAGACAGTTCTTCAAAGCATTAACTTCACACTCATCACTCCAAATGACCGGATTACAGGCAGCTTTTCTGGTTAAGTCAGTTAAAGGAGCAGCAATACCAGCCAATCATTCCTAAAAAGGACTTGACCTGCGTCTTAGTTACTGGCCATGGACTGTCCCTGATGGCCTGTACCTGAGGTCTGATGGCTCCTTTTCTGGTAGCCAAGGCACCGTGTCTCATCTTTTGCCCATTCACACTTTTGCACATTCAAGGTAAGACCGGCTTTCTGGATCTTCCCCAATACCTGATGTAGATGTTGCAAATGTTGTGGCCAGGTATTACTAAAGATGACCACATCGTCAAGATAGGCAGCACTATAGTCAGAGCAGCCCTTGAGTACATTGTCCATCAGACGCTGAAAACTACCCGGTGCCCCATGAAGCCCAAATGGCATCATCCAAAACTGGAAGAGCCCCATTGGTGTACGAAATGCTGTATAAGCTTTGGACTTCTCCTCTAAGGGCACTTGCCAATATCCTTTAGAAAGATCTAATGTTGTAATGAAATTAGCATGTCCTACCTTCTCAAGCAGCTCATCAATGCGTGGCATTGCATCTGAATGAGAGATGGCGTTCAGCTTTCTTAAGTCCAGGCACACCCGTAAGGAGCCATCCTTCTTGGGCACAATCACAATAGGGCTGCTCCACTCACTAGTTGATGGCTCTATTACCCCAAGCTCCAGCATGGCTCGTATTTCCTCCTTGAGCGCACCCACGAGCCGTTCAGGAATGTGATATGGCTGCTGCCTAATGGGAAACTGGCCAGCCTTCAGATGAATGGCTCGCTCCAAGATGGTGGTCTTCCCTGGCCTCTGTTGGAACAGTGTAGGATAGTAACTAAACACTTTTGACAGATCTGCTTGCTTCTCACCATCTAAATGTTGAAGTTTCACATCCGTCACTCCACTCCATGCCTGTAGTAACTCCTCCGATTCTGAGTCCTCCTCCAGGTACTGTACAAAAAGCGCTGTCATCTTGGAGTCTGCTCTCTCCTGCCAGGCCCAGAGAAGATTCACATGATTTGAGTGGGCTTACCTTTCTCTGGATGGTAGATCTCATATGTGGTTGGGCTCATTTCCCGTTGCACCACACAGGGCCCTTGTCATTTGGCCAACAGCTTGCTGGTAGAAGAGGGTAATAACAGCAGCACTTTTTGCCCGGCCTGGAATTCCCTTGTCCGTGCATGTTGGTCATACCACTGTTTTTGAGCCTGTTGGGCTGCCCGGAGGTTTTCTTGGGCTTGCTGGTGGTATTTGCTGAGCCGGTCACAAATCTGCAGCACATACTGGACAATGCCCTGGCCCTTGGACTCTGCTGTCCCCTCCCATGAGTCTTTCAGTAGATCCAGTGCCCCCCTCACTGGCCACCCATACAAAAGTTCAAAGGGAGAAAATCCTCTGGACACTTGAGGGACCTCCCTATAAGCAAACAACAGGAATAGCAACCACTTATTCCAGTCTCGGCCTGTGTCTTCCACAAACTTGCAAAGCATTGACTTGAGTGTGTGGTTGAAATGTTCTACCCACCCATCTGTCTGGGGGTGGTAGGGCGTTGTCATCAAGGCCTTGATGCCCAACTGCCGGCAAAATTGGGACATTAAACGAGACATAAAGTTGGTGCCCTGGTCAGTAAGTATTTCTTCAGGTATGCCGACCCTAGAAAACAGCTGTATAAGTGCACTTATGACTTTTGGTGTAGTAATACTTTGTAAAGGGAATGCCTTTGGAAATCGAGTGGCATAATCACATACCACCAACACATAGCGGTAGCCTGCGCTACTGCTTTCCGATGGTCCAATGATGTCCATGGCAATTCTTCGGAAAGGAGAACTGATGACTGGTAGTGGGCACAGCGGTGCTCTCTCAGACCTACGGATGACAGAGGTTTTTTGACAGGCAGAACATTGTTCTGCAGTATTGTTGTGTGTCGGTATGCATGGTGGGCCAATAACACCTACCCCCTGGCCTTAGGTATGTTTTCTGTTAGCCCAAATGCTCAGCCCAAGGAACTGTATGTGCAATATAGAGAACCAGCAGTCTACAACTAACTGGCACAACTAGCCTCAAAACACAATTCTCAAACTGATGGTATAACATGTCATTCTCAACCAAAAATGTATCCATACTGTACCCCTTCCCAAATCCAGTTTCTGCTTTCTTAAATAAGGACTGTAAAGTTTCTGAAGTTTGTCTGCTTTCTGCTGTCTGCTTTCTGAAGTTCCTTTATGTCCTGTGGCAATTCCCAATTCACCTCTAACCCCTGGGTATTCAGCTTCTCAAAAGACCCTGCATTACTGTACTTTCCCAGCTTCCGCTGGCGACGTGACTTCCGGGGCTCTTTTTCCCTTTCCTGGAGAAGATCGTCCTCCATATCAGGAAGTGGTTCAACAGCCTTCTGAGAGCGTATTACAACAGGACAGGATCTTAACATCAGCATAATCATTGGTACATGTCAGTCCATCATTCACAATAACCCCCAAAAGATCACCCCACACTGGTACATCCCTCCCCAGTATGACATCACAAGGCAAATTTCCAGAATGACCTTCTCGCCAATCTCTTCCTTAGTATGTTGATCTGGCAGCACCCACCGGCGATAAAGATGCTTCAACCGATGGTAAGTCTCCATTGGCGTTTCTCCTATTGGGGTACTAGTCTTCCGGAACTGTTGCCGATATGTCTCTGGAGAGACGTCGAATTTCAGCAGCAAAGACCCGTTTAGCTGCTGGAAGTCAGCGGCTTGGTCTTCATCCATAGCCGAATATGCTTTCAGAGCGTTATCAGTCAATAAGGGAACCATTCTAACTGCCCATTAACTTTCTCGCCACTGCAAAGTCCGGGCCATCCGCTCAAACCGCAACAGATAATCCTCAATGTCCTCTCCCGGCTGGTAAAGGGGCAATTTTGGGTCCTTTCATCTTGCGACCTGTGGATATGGAAGGCCTCCCAGTGTGGACACTTGTGTTGGAAGATAAGCAGGGCTCATTGGCTGGCTTGATAGCGGATGGAAGACTGCTGGATCTGTCAGTGGTGGCTGGACGGCGGCTGGATGGGTCAGCGCCCAACGACGGGTGGACAATGGCTTGGTGGCTGGAAAGGTGTTGCTGGGGGGAGATCAAGTCTTGGACTTTCTTCACCAGAAAGTGTAGAAAAAGCCATCTGCTGTGAAAGAGGTTCTGGACAAGGATGCATTGCAGTGAAAAACTCCTGGAGCTCCTCCCACATGGCTTCATCATGTCTCACCTGGGCCTCCTGACGAGCCTCATCCCTCGACTTCTGTGCCATGAGGAACCCCCGCACCAGTTCTGTCAGGGATACAGCAGGACCAGAGGGCTGTGGACTGGAAGAAGCAACATGGAGCACAATGCTCATAGTCTTGGCGTGGAGCCTCTGCACCTTCTGGCTCCACCTCTGCTCCAGACAGGGCAGTTTCCAGGCATCATCCTTCAGCTCTCTGGATGCTCTTTGTTGTACTGTCGTCTTTTGAGCGGCTCGTCTTTGGGACGCTCGGACTGGTTTTCTTCGGCCGGCCATCCCACATCTGACACCATATGTGAAGTAGGTTCTAGATGTAATTTAAATGATGACCACGGCCAAAGATAGCACTTAAGTGCAAATTCATTTATTGGGTCCGGATTCCCAACTGACAGCAAAACACCAACCAAAACAACTAGCAAAACAAAACAAACAAGCACAAAACGTATCATTCGCGTAACGTAACATTCACTGCCAACATGTCATTCAGCCATCAAGACACAAACCAACCACCTTTCTAACCCTTTATGTATTAAATACATAAATCTTCCATTTACAGATTAATGTCTAGGTTTAAGATAACAACTAGTATGTCCTAATAACAACACACATATTACACAATATACAAACATTTTCCACACAGAACAGTAATAATTAATTGGAACAAACCAATAGCTCTCAGGCACACGCTTATACTCGTGCTCGTGACCGGCACTACAAAGCCACCCTTGCCGCTGTAGTTCGGATCTTTTGGGTCCTTTGACCAAAAACCTGGAAGTTCGGCAGATTAGAATAACAACAATCAACCCGCGCAGCTCCCACACACCACGCCATGATAAGTAAATAAAAGACACATGTATGTGTGTGTGTCTTCTTAGATATTATACTACGTGTAAATATCTAATACCGCAACAGTTTATATGTGTTGAGGGACCACACAAACCACAAATATAAATCGTAGCCACCTATGAGTGCTCTGATAACTAGAATGATGTAGGATCTCCTGCTTTGCTGTGAGCAATGCCCAGGATGTTTAGATCATTGCACAGGTCAGCTATTGGTTCCTGCTTCGCCTTTTGGCCTGTCAAACCTTCTCCAGTGCCAATGTGGGCTGCACACATGATTGTGGACGAATGGACGAATATATCCCTGTATGGCCTTCCATTGAAAAGTGATGCTAAACCTTCTCTAATTTCAGTTCAAGCAGAACAGTGGAGCAGGAACTGTTTGGTGTAGATAACACTACTACTAGAAGCATATTCATGTGTAGCCCTTTGTCTTAGCTCTATTCATCTGGATAGGCTTTGTTTTTTTTTTTTTTTTTTTTCGAAAATTAGATGAAATGAAATTCACGTAATGAGGTGATTTGAGGAGTAGAAAAAACTCCTTTTTACTTTGTTAAATGGCACTGTACATACAACTATCACTTACCAAATTTCACTTTATACTTCCACCATTATTTGAGAAATGAAAGCATTCAATGATATAGCCTAGTAGTTGTATAAGTAGTTGCACCCCAGCTAAATTGCAACACTCAACTTAGTTCAGTCCATTATCAGCACCATTGCACAGCTCAGTAAATATTCCTGTAAATGTCAAGCAAATAAGTAGTGAGGTGCTTAAAACAAGTTATACTATTATATCTGACAATCTATAGACAACCTTCACCCGTAACAGCTTAAACACCGAAAACAATTTCCTTCTAATCTGTTGAACCATTACAATCTATTGAAACGTGACTGAAGCCTTAAAGCCAGAACACAAATGAAGTCTGTTAACCGATCTGCAGCATTCGACACAGTTAATCACAGTATTTTCCTGACCATTCTCTCAAACATAGGCATTAAATGTTGGCTACAGTATGGTTGCTGTGCTTTTTAACAGGCTGTTTTGTATATGTCCTTGGTTGGTGTTTGTTCTGTATTTCACTGTGAAATGTGTATGTTTCTGTCTACTACAATATCCGTGCAGCCAAAACCTGTGGTGGATCTTTTACTAACACTAGTGGGAGCTTCAGCTCCCCTCAATTCCCCAGCTTTTACCCACCAGACTTGGACTGCAAATGGACTTTTTCTGTAAGGGTTTATCTCTCTAAAATGTTAATATATACCACTCAGTCATTTTTTACCTTTTCTAATTTTATAATTATAATTTATTGTATTATTTATTTGTATATATGTAATTATTTATTTGTACTGTTTATATGGCTCAGATAAATGTGATCATGTGCTTAAAGCAATGTTATTTTTACAGGTGCCTGTTGGTATGAAGGTGCGTTTGATGTTCAAATTGTTTCGCATGAAAGAGCCAGGAGTGGACACCCAAGTTTGTCACAAAGATTATGTGGAGATAATGGGTAAAAAGTAAGCATGTATACGTGTTAAGCACATTGAACGCTTTTTTATACAAAATAGGTGGATTACAATGGATTACATGTTTTTTTATCTAAAATAATTGTTCAGAATGAAATACTTTGGAGTTACAATTTCAAATAAAGTTTTGCATAGGAAACATGTTTAATCAAATTGATTTAAATTGCGCTGAATGGTGGGGGTTGGGAAGGGTTATAATTGGACAGTAGGCACACAAACGTCCCGGCCCACAAGGGGGCCTCAGCAAGCTCTGTGGGGGGTTGGGTCATATTTTCAATTTTTTAGCAGTGGGCAGTAGTAGAATGGTAGTAGTAGATCAGTAGAACGAAGTAGTACGTGTGACCCCCAGGGAACATGCTTTTTTTTGCTATATATGAAAAAAGTTTAATTTCCCTTCTAGCACAGTAAATGCCAGTGGCACTCTCATTGTCAAAGTGTGCACAGAAAGTATTAGCAGAGAACTTTCAAACAGGCTCTGGTATTAGCTCTTTGGTGTTATTGCACCGAGCAAGGGACATTACACCAGAAATTACACCTCAATAACGCTCATAAGTCGCTTGAGTTTTTTTTTTTTTCAGTGAAAACGTTCTGAATATTTCCAACAATTATGCTGCTATGTGAATATTGCTACTTCAGTTGCACTTTATTTTTTGTTGTGGTGTGTTGTGTTGATGTGTTTCGTTGTGTGTATGTGTGTGTGTGTGTTTGGGGGGGTGGGGGGGTCGCAAAATGTTTTTTTTTTCCTGGGGGGGGCATAACTGAAAATAATTAACAAGCACTGTCTTACATGTAGTTAAAGGCCCACTATGCAACATTTTTCATTTAATTAAATCATTTCACACTGTTTAGGATGCTAAAATGAGTCATTACACGGCGAACGAACGGTGTAGAATGCGCCACCGTGGCCAATAGCGGTAGATACATCACTTGCAATGTTCAGCAGCGCGGTCCGCCTCCAATAGAATGCAGTGCAATACAATGCAATACAGCGGTCTTTAGAGGGAGCTCGTGAGAGAGAAGAACAGAACGTTGCTTAGCCCTTCTCTAAGCAAAGTACAAGGTTTTATGAGAATGTGGTGAAGGAGATAGAAAGGGGTTGAAATGCTTTCACATAGCCAAAATAAACTAATAAAACTTATTGTTTCAAGTTTTCTTTTTCTATAGTGGAACTGTAGTGGAAAATGATGTGGCATGCCACATTTTCACCATGGCCAGAGTTTTTCTAATCTGTGTGTGTGTGTTTTTCATGTCCATTGTATCTACACCAAAATATATGACAGGGTGGTGGAGAAAGAATGAAAAAATATGTGAAACACAAGTAGGCTGTCAGTATGTTTCAGTATGAATGTATGAATAATGATTCACATTTGATGAAGATGAATAATGCCAGTAAGATTGAAATCTAATCTTTTGATCTACTTTTCATACAGTTGTATAACTTTGCATTGTTTCAACAATTTTCCCATTTCTTCCTCAGGTATTGTGGAGAGCGGTCTATGTTGGCACTGACAAGCACATCAAATGAACTGGAGATTTTCTTTCATTCCGATGAGTCTTATACCGACAAAGGATTTCAAGCCGAATACAGTGCATATGACCCTGGCAACCGTAAGTGTGAAAGTTTTTTTTCTGGTAAAAAAAAAATACGATATGAATGTTGCAGATGTAAATTCCAGGATACCGCATTATGAGTGTTTGAAAAATTACTTTTCAATTTTGTCATCTGTAATATATCAGCCACCAAGATATACTGTAAAACCGTATCATTGACAAATGCAACACAGGTATGCTACAACCTCCCGATGAATCAAGTGTGTCTGAGGGATATTCTATCAAAGTCGCTAATGATACCGGCGCTTAAGTGTAAACCTTAAGCCTTGTCTGAATTAGTCTCAACTTAACATGAGGTTCAAGCCATTCCACCGACACATCTCAGCCACGCTTCAGCAGAGTAAACTCCAACCAGGTATATCTAAAGTCATAGTTGATGACAACTGACAGTTGTAGTAACAGAACAGTGAAATAATTAAATTGTTGTTTTAATGTTTTTTTTTTCATTTTCCATTTGTTCTTATGATCAATATAAAACACATAAGGGCCACCGTACATGCCAGAAATGAGACCTATGTTACACAGTGTGAATAAAGTTTCTACCAGAGCCCCTTTACGGAGAGCCTCTCCACTCTCTATTCACCTCATTATACTAAATGTACCTGCAGTTCACCAAGGGGACGATCATGGGCAAGTGCAAAATCAATGGATGTCTATAGAGCTAGAAGGCTAAATTATGTTTTCCTTGTTTATCGTCAACAAAGTCCAAATAGTAATGTGGTTTCCAAGAGAAATCTGTATTTTCTAAATTATCAAGCTAATTTAAAAATACCTATATGCCTTTTGTGCAGATTCTCTATTCTGTTTTTAACAAAAGGTTACATTTGTTTATAAAAAAATTGTAAAATAAGTAGGAATCTGTGGGTGCAGCTCCATAGGCCCCTATTCAATCTGCACACGCCCGCGAGCACCCTTACAGTGCGTTTCCACTGTGCGCGAATTTCACCGTATTTGTTAATTATTATTATTATCCTATTAGAAATTCTCTGTTTCTAAGGCATTTGAGCCTTTGCAGCCTTAACCCTTTGCAGAAGGACAGTGAGTGAACTACTTGAATCAGACTGGTTCTCCGGTCCCATGTTCCTGTGGGAAAGTGTGATACCCACACAAGAAGATGTGGTATCAAATCTGGATGTAAGAAACCCAGAGATCCGAAAGACTTGAACATTTCAGACATCTGTGTTACCGGACTCAGAACAAATCAGCATAGCAGATGGTCTGTCAAAATGAATCATCATGGTCCCGAGCCATCAAAGCAGTGGCATGCCTTGTGACACGGGCTAAACAGACCAAGTCTAATGCACCCTCCACAGTGAGTGTAAAGAAATATGCAGAATGGGTCATAATTAGAGACTTGCAAAGACAAACATATGGAAAGGAAATTGATCAGTTAAAGAAAGGAAATCAGTTAACAAAAGGCAACCAACTACTACAACTTGATGTCTTTGTTAAGTCTTTGTTAGCGATGTTAAGGTGGGAGGAGGACTTTTCTTCTCTCTCTGACTCACTTAAACAGCCCATTGTCATTCCCATGGACCCCCATGTCACTAAACTGATAATAGCACATAGCCATGAAATGACTAAACATCAAGGTAAGGGATTTACTGCAAATGAAATTAGATCCAGTGGATATTGGATACCAGGTATGAGCAGGGCAGTATCTTCATTCATTCGCCAGTGTGTCCCCTTCCCCTCCTTTCACTTATTGTGGAATGGACTGCTTTGGTCCCTTTTTTACAGAGGGAAGAAAACAACACAAACGGTATGGCCTGCTCTTTACCTGCTATCCACTTGGAAATGCTAGAAGACATGTCCACTGATACCTTCTGCTTGCGATGTTTCATCGCCATCAGAGGCGCTGTCCGTCAGATCAAGGGCACCAATTTCATTGGGGCAAAAATTGAGTTCAAAGCAGCCCTCCAAGAGCTTGACACTAATAAACTAAGTACTTTTCTGTCACAAAGACAGTGCGACTTTGTGATGAACGTGCCCCACTCTAGTCATGCAGACGGAGTATGGAAACGCCAGATGAAAACAGTCAGAAGTGTCCTCAACTCTACACTGGAACTCTCTCATAACAGACTTAATGACTCTGCACTAGGAAACTTTGCTGTATGACGTTATAGCGATAGTCAACAGCAGACCCCTCACAGTGGACACTGCTCAGTCCAGAGCCTTTGACCCCCAATCACCTCATCCAAATGAAGACCAGCACAGCACTGCCTCTGCCTGGCACATTCCCGAGAGAGGATTTGTACAGCATTGGCAGAACAATTCTGGAGCCACTGGAAACAAGAATATCTCACAGCATTATGGCAAGACAGGAATGGCATGCACCGAAGAGAAATCTACAAGTACAGTCATTACCAATTGTGAATGGCCGCGAGACTCACGTAAAACATGAGTCACGGCATTACGTGATGTGTCAGTGCAGCTACCGCCGCTAGGAGGCAGCACAAGACCTCTCTAATGATTGCACAACATTCGGAGAGTCAAGCGGAGCAAGAGACGTTAGTTTACTTCCGTGTTCTAGTTTTGCAATATGCAGTTTGGTCTGATATAGTCAATTTTTTATGCTAGAATTACTTTACAATTTTGGACCCTATGGCTAGCCTGCGCCAAGAAGCAAATCCCCAGCTTTATTAGGAATTCTAACACAAAATACCAAGACATCATTTCCAAAGAGACACAGAAAACACGGCTGTTCCTTGCCCACAAACACACATGAAAAACGGTCTGACTCCAGCTCTAACACCATGAATCAAGCCTGGATTCTATGAACTAGTTATACAACTAGTTAGCCTATATGTTCATTTGTGTTCTATTTTCGCAATATGCAGTTTGGTCTGTTATGTTTGAATAGGCCTACGTGAAGAAACTTCGTTTTACCTTCCTTTGAAGCCACTTCAAAATCCACCGAAAACTACATCCATTAATGAGGATTTAACTGTAGGTTAAATCAAAGTCCTTCTCCTATAAAAACGTCTCTGGCAGAATTTCACCTTCAGCTGAGTTAACGGTGCTGCGACAAGTATAGGCCTAAATGTGCCGAATGCGGTTGCGCCCTCTGCTCATATAGCGTTCAGTAATGCTGCACCGGGCCAGTGGCATTTTTTATTCTAAGACAGGCATTTTTTTATTTTTTTATTTGAAGTTCTAAATTAGCACATAGTTCATTTGTTGAGAGGCGCGTTGTAGCAGAATTGTATACCGAGTGACTAGAAGCAACGGCGGGCAGCAGGGCAAGCAACTCTTACCCTGTCCCATTTTGTTCGCAACAACTGCACATTGCAAACTTTGCCAGCTTTTTGCCCTCCCATTCAATTGTATTCTCACAAACGTGGATATTTTAATTTACTGAGACAAAAGGCAAATAGGCTATAATGAAGTTACTCCCTATGATTATATATCTTCAAATTTCTAGTTGGTTTCATGCTTTATACTGACAAAATATGTGACAAAGACCCCTTTTAGTCAATGCTGCTCAATTTTCAAGCAAGGGATGGAGAGCCAATACAATTATTTGTTATAGTCAGTGCTTGAAGTGGGCCGGAACGCAGCTGAACGCAGTTTTGGAACTTCTGTATTTTCGTGTTTTGCGTTCTGCCACTTTTTTGTGTTTTTAGTGTTCCGGGCAGTGCTTGAAGTTAAATAATTTGAATTGAATATGAAATTAATATGAATTAATATGAAATGAAATAAAAAAAATAAACTGGAGATCGTAAACTGCACTTGCATAACACGTTCGTTCAATGATCATTGGTCGCTGAGTAAACTTGATTCATTTGATTTCAATGTGCCTGTTGCGCTGCAGCGCGCAGAATCGTATTGTTACAATTTTATCCGTTTTTATTTATCACCTTTGGTTCGCCTAATGGATGTATGAAAATGAATTTAAGAAAATGGTTTAGAATTGCCCGTTCATTGCATGCAACCTTTTTGACAGTAGCCCTTTGCTTATTTCACTTCTTGCCAGCCTATAGGCCTACTAAGCGATGAATAGTTGATCGAAGTTGGCTGGGTCTTACATTTGTGTTTTGTAGAGGCAATACATGACTGTCTTATGTCAGTGCTGCCTGATGCGTGGCTACTCCCCGATTGCATGCCTGTCAGCTTCGGCCAAGTTGATATTGATGCCTGCTTTTCAGAACAGTCATATCAGAGGACCATTACAAAGCCTGGAGCAAGACCACAAACTGGGATGGATCAAGGGGCAAGCGAGAATTGCCAGAGAGTCTCTAACATTGAAAATGACGATGGACGTTAAAATTATTATATGATATGGGGCTGACAACGCAGAGTCTTGATGAGCTCCCTCTGTTGTGTGTTGATCACAGTCATCTTTCCCATCGGGACTATGTGTGAGCATAGTTCACTGTATTAATTAGGCTGTTTTTATTGAATTGAATAATTACTATATTTAGCCTACGGTTGGTTAACACAAACACGAAAACAACACTCAAATAACAGACTATTTACAGTAACAAAATAACAGTAGGCTATTCAGTATAACTAGCCTATTTCAGCTCAACTTTATTTCCTGACGGCTGTAGGCTATAGAACACTCGCGGTCGCGGGCGCTCCCAAGTGCCACCTGGTGGTTGTTTGGGTACACTGTAGCTTCTTTAGAAAAAAAAAAATTAAATAGTGCGTGACACACACATGACGCACGGGAGGTTCGTGCGTGCAGCCGAGCCATTTCATGTGACACTGACTGTAGGTGATGTTGTGATGGACATTGATGAACTGTCACCTAGAAGTGAGTGAAAACTTGCAAGGGTCATAGAGACTGTAAAGGGTAAAGATGGACTTGAAAGGAGGCTGAAAATCTCAGTAGGAGATAAGAGACTGAACAAAAAAGGTGAATGCTTAGCTAAGCCCTCTATACTGGAGCGTCCTGTACAGAAATTGGTACTGTTGTTAGAAGCTACTTAAGCCATTATATTGTCTAAGCTGTAAATGAGTTAAACCGGGGCTAAGCAACATTCTGTTTTTCTCTCTCACGAGCTCCCTCTAAAGACCGCTGTATTGCATTGTATTGCACTGCATTCTATTGGAGGCGGACCACACTGCTGAACATTGCAAGTGATGTATCTACCGCTATTGGCCACGGTGGCGCATTCTACACCGTTCGTTCGCCGTGTAATGACTCATTTTAGCATCCTAAACAGTATGAAACAGATTAATTAAATGAAAAATGTTGCATAGTGGGCCTTTAATGAGTTCTTCCTAAGATCCTTTATAATGTGATAATTGTTTGTAGTTCATGTTCATGTAATGAAATACTGGGAGTGCAGATGACCCAGTTTTTGATTTTGTTGTGTTGTATGGGCATGTTGCTGCTGGGCAGATATGGGTTACAATTTATACATGCATTTTTTTGTGAATCTATATGGACTTATATTTTGCTTTATTTTTACAGACTTCTGTTTTGAAGTTATGTGTCTGTTGTAGTTAGTAGCGGGTGCAATAAAAAAAAAACAGAACAGAGCGGAGTAGTTTTCAATGATTGTGCATCCTCCAATGAGGCACAAGCTCTTACGTTGGTTTACGGTATTTGTATTATTGGTTGGAAATCTTAAAGATCAAATAAAACAAAAAAACATCAGTAAAGTCTTGACCATTTTTGGGGAGATGCTACACTAACAGATAAAAGAGTGATAAATGAGAGGACACAGAACTGAAAAGCTGTCGCTGTATCTTTGGCAGGTTAAAATCCTTTGATGTAGGAGAAACACAATTTAGAATTTTGGAAGCAAGTGCAATATTTTGAATGGACAATGACAGGAGTTAATATTTTTAAAGGTACAGTAGAAAACAACACTTATAGGGCCCAATAATGCACACGGCGCACTGTGCTTTCGCGACTTGTGCTATCAATGCTATTTTGTGCGAGCGCATCATTCTTTTTTCCGGCAGAAATGTACATTGTCAAGATAGCAGATGGCTTTGCGCTCTGTAGAGCGTGTAAGTGAAAAGAAGGGGTGTGGTGCGGCGAATGACTAGAAACTGACTAGAAAAAACCTGGTCAGGAATCATTCGCACATTGTTCAAAGGCTATTTTATGGGCGCTTGGTGCTTTGGGAGTGCAGGCACACGCTACTTCTTTCATCAGCAGGAGAGAGTAGCAACGCATATGGAGTCCTCGAAATATAAAATTCAAATGTACATCACATACATCACACCATGGTTATTTTATTGAAATGCAGTAAGCACTGAGAATTTATAACAAGTAACTGACGTGCTATTTGACCAGTGGCGGGCACATAGGGATGTAAATACACTTTTAAAGCGAGATTGTCCAGAAACAAGAAAGTACATATTAGGCTACATCATTTAAGTTAATATTTTGGTTATATATACTGTATATCTCCCGTGCCTTCACCTCGTGTACATTTCCTTCACATGAAAATATTTCGCCAAGTATAATCCGCCATCATAATATGCCATGGGACAGTGCGCCTGACTATTAAAGGGAATGAGAGTGTGAACTCTTATTGGTTTGTTACATGCTACGCCCCAAACACACCCATGACTAATTCACTTATTTAAGACAGCCAAGCGCAAAGTTCACTTTTTCTGCAGGCAATATAGCGTTTTGCGCTGAGTCTGCCTCCAATGACAATTGCGTTTTAGACTAATGACAATCCGCAAGAGAATGTTAAAATGGAGCCCATAATCTGGTATGATCTTGGGTGAGTAAATAAAACTTAGCATTCACGGCTAATGAAGACATACATAAGAGTGGAAAATAGAGGGGCAGACGAAGATCTCATAGAGATTGAGATAAATTCAAGGAAGTTGGTTAGCAACAAAGGCATTTTATAACTGTTAAAACACTTACAACCAAGCAAATTCTACACAAACAGAATAAAATCCCTACACAAAATTAAGAGTTTCTCAACCTGCCAAATTTTACTTTAACACCAGGTTGTACTTGATTGATAGTACCTTCTTTCTGTCCTTGTCTCCTATTTAATATCAGATCTGTGACACCACCGTAACTCAAAACTTGTACCCAACAGTAAAATATTTGTAACCATTTTCTCCACAGAGGGAAAAAAATTAGATCAGATAACCAGTACTTTTTTCCTGTATGTTCTGATATTTAATGTCTTTCTATTTCTTTCCCTGTTGAAAATGAGATCAGATAACCAGTACTTTTTTCCTGTATGTTCTGATATGTAATGTCTTTCTACATTTTCTTTCCCCTGTTATTCTATAGCATGCCCTACACAGTTTGCTTGTTCTTCAGGAATCTGCATTGATAAAGGTCTCAAATGTGATGGTTGGAATGATTGTGGAGATATGAGCGATGAGCGGGCATGTCGTAAGCAATAGTTTTTTTTTTTTACATTGCATACATACAGTATTGCATACATTTAGAAAGTCAAATATGGTGTAATTATTATATTCAGTGTTGAGCAAGTTTAATATGGATCGGAAAGTTAATGTGATTTTGTGTGGATACTAACAGTAATACATATTATTAATCAGAGTGTGACAAGGATCAGTTTGCCTGCGCCAATGGCATGTGCAAACCAAATTACTGGGTATGTGACCGGGTCAATGACTGTGGAGACAACAGTGATGAGTTGCAGTGTAGTAAGTATTGATACTATATCACTTTTTTCATTTCTACTTACTAGGGCAGCCGTGGCCTACTGGTTAGGGCTTTGGGCTTGTAACCAAAGGGTTGCTGGTTTAATCCCCCACCGTTGACCAATACTTGTTCATCCAATTGGAACTTAACACAAAATCACTGTGTTAATAAGTGATTATTAAGTCTTTGTAATGCAGAATAATATTATGTTCCCTATTCTAAAGTTTTTATTATTATTTTTTTTTAATTGTATTTAACCCTAATGTGGTCGCTATGGATTCGTTCACATTGGATGTCTCATTTAGGCCACACCAATAAAATTAGTTGGTTCTCGGATTCGCCGCTTGAAAAAAATGCAAAATGAAATAAAAATTAAATTGAATTCGAACTCACACGAACATAAAAAACACTGTGGCTGATAGCTATGATACTAAAAAAAGCATGCTGCATTCACGAGACGTCGAAAACCAATCAAATCGCGCCTTTCACTTCAGAGCGCAAGAGACAAGAGACATGATATGAGGAAAGATGCCGGTGGATGCTGCTAGGCCAGTGTTTGCAATTATTAGAATATTTGATCAGAAGAGAAAAACATTTGACAAGTGCGTTGAAATTAAAGAGGATGAGAACTTTGCACAGTTGTACTCACGGTGCCGAGAGCAGTCTGCTTGTGCAACTCTGTGGAGGTGAGTTTGATATTTCATTGATTGAGAGGCGAAAAAAACCCATTCAAAGTGTTTCGCCATCAAAATCAATCAATAAATAAATTACACATTGCATACACATTGCACAGACACACGCTTCTTCATGGAAAAAAAATTGTCTCTTTTCTAGATTCACGTGACTGCACGTTGATGAATATTCATCTCCTTTACGCTGATCACGAAGTTTTAGTCACTATCTAATTGCTGGTGAATCAATGCGATTTTGACGTTCTAATGCCCTGTGATGAAATGTGACAAAATGAGTTTGAACATAGGCTACAGCAGCCTAGACGTAGTCTATATGTCATACCTCAATTCCACAGCCAGCTTGCTTGGTGCTTAGATTCTCAAACTCTTAAATAAATGACAACCTTTACATAAATGTCCTTAAATGTCAAACCTTTACATAACATAGAATGACAGAATTATGAATTTGTACATTGCCTAAAACCAGCATGACAAAAAGTGTGCTGTGAGGTGTGAAAGTTAAGTTTATAAATTAGGCCACATTTAGTATTTCCTTAACACATGAGTAAATGTCTTTAATGAACATTAACTGTGAATGTGCTAATTTACCTTCAGAACATTTTTTTATTTATTTTTATTTCGCTCGCTCGCTCCATATTTTTCCTGAAAAAATCCGAGAACCAACTAATTTTATTGGTGTGGCCTAAAGTGCATTTGTAACATTATCAGTTAATTGATCAACTTGGGTGATGTGAGGAGGGCCTTCTAATGTATATTGTGTCATTAAGGGGCCAAGAACAGAAGGAATTTTTGGTAACACTTTACATTACAGATCGGTGATAAGTGGGTAATGTTATGGTAATATGTATGCAATTTCATGGTAATATTATTTTTAAACCACATATTACAAATAATTAATGTGTAATTTTTAGACAATTACTGTGCAATTACCATACAACAACAACGCAACTTGGATTTAAGGGCAAAATAAAATGGTAATAACTGCTGTAAATATGTTCTTACCGAAGCAATAAATATTTAGGATTTACTTACTGTAATTACACCAACATGATGGTGCTATGAAGGATTAAATTACTTAGTAACTTCTAAGTGTTATGGCACAAATAGACAGTGGTCAAAGTTTTTGTAGTAGTTTGTTTGATGGTAAAATGTGTCCTGTTCTCTGTTATTATGATGAAATAAATAAGGTAAGTTCACATTAACTATATGGTATGAGGGCTGTAAAATACTGTTTTGTTTTTTCGAAAGGATTTATGTACAGTGGGGTGTTTCGTTAGGCCTACCCCTCACCTTCCAGGGATATCCAGAATTATTTCCTTGTAATAACCATGAAATAAAGAAGTAAGTTTTGGCAAAATTACACAGTATCAGGGCTGTAAAATGCAGAATCATCTATTTCCAATTAATTTCTTAGTTATTACATAAGAAATCCTGTGTGGAGATAGTGATGAACCCCCCATTGACACATCCATTGACATAATATGAAAGCAATTCTTGTAAAAGGGTTAAAAATAAAACATCAAGGTAAAGTAAATGAAGAAAAAATATAACATTCAAAACAAAGTACTGAAATGGAAATGATGATTGGTGATTCTGCATTTTACAGCCCTGATACTCTGTAATTTCGCTAGAAACAATGCTGAATATCCCTGAAAGGTAAGGACAGTGCAGAAATCCTTTCGAAAAGACAAAACAGTATTTTACAGCCCTCATACCATATAGTTATTGTGAAATTACCTTATTTATTTCATCATAATAAAAGATAACAGGTCACATTTTACCATCAAACTAACTACTACAAAAACTACTACACTTAGAAGTTGTAAGTTTTTGTACAAGTTACTATGTCATTTAGTCCTTCATAGCACCATCATGTTGGTGTAATTACAGCAATATTACATTGTTGTTGTATGGTAATTGTACAGTAATTGTCTAGAAATTACACATTAATTATGTGTAGTATGTGGTTTAAAAATGATAATGCCGTGAAATTACATACATATTACCATAACATTACCCACTTATTACCGATCTGTAATGTAAAGTGTTACAGAATTTTTTCTATGAAGTCGCTTGTGGTTTGGGGGGTTATTTGTCTAGTGTGGTAGCAAATAGATTTAGGGGCTGTAAAATCTATTGTAGTCTGAAGAGCTATTAGGTAATGGTCAATTAGTGAGGGACATTGAGGATTATAGGATAGCAAGTTTGTTCTGTTTGTGCACCATATGTCAGAACAAGGTCAATAGTATGGCTATCTTTATGTGTAGGTGCATTAACATGTTGCAAGAAGCCAATGTGTTCAATTAAGGATTTGAACGTGGATGCCAGGCTATTATTTGCATCATCCATGTGGATGTTGAAATTGCCCAACGCTATAATATTATCAGTTTTAATGACTAGTGAGGAAAGGAATTCTGAGAATTCAGATATAAAGTCAGAATAGTGGCCTGGAGGTCTACATAATGTTACAATTGTTAAGGGTTTAGTAGGTCTAGATGTTTTGTCAGGTTGTATTAGATTGAGAACAAGGACCTCAAGAGATTTAAATTTGTATTCAAATTTGGGAGCTATTGCAAGGTTAGAGTTATAAATTGTGGCAACTCCACCGCCACAACCGTAGTTTCATTTTTATATTTGTAAATGTATGCATATATTTGTGTATATAATTTCCAGTTTACCTCCATAATTTTGTTTTCATTTAACATTTGTATTTGTGCTAATTTGGCTGTCTGCTTGTTGTATACTGTGTACATCATACACTTAACAAGTGTGAATAGGAGGCAACCTTAGAATAAGAACCACATGAGGGTTGACATGTAACTAATTGTAAATTGATTGTGAACAAGATCCAACTTCACCCAACCCAATATAATATGCATTACAGAGATTTAATAATGATTTATATGTACAATACTAGCACAGTGATTTTGTGTCTAGTTCCATATGGATAGATCCTCTTTGGTAAGCATTATTGGGAGTGAATAACTGTTTATGTTACTTCCACCTTTCAAACACCATATTTAGCCAATCATATTTTGATCACAATTCAGGTGCTACAAGTAATAACTATGAATGAGGGGTAATTAAGAGCTTATAAAGTGGGAATACTTAGTGTGTGGTATGGTTATTTAACTTGTCCTTATCACATTTGTTAATCACCAGTAATGTGTTTTAATGTATTTATTAAACAGTTATAAATCCTCAAACAAACACTCAAACAAACACACCAAACTACAGGCAACCAATCAGCAACAAGATGGTAGGGAACGCAAATTAACTCACACCCCTACCCCTATCCATCTTGTTCCCGATTGGTTGGTTGCTTTTTGTTATAGTGTGTTATAGTTATAATATGTTTTAGTCCAAATCCCTGTGCCCCTAGTGTTTGTTTGAGTATTACAGTCCCTGTGTTGTCTTTCGAGACTGTTTTTTTTTCACAATGTATTCAGGGGGCAGAAAGCTAGCTAATCAAGGGGAGATGAAACAAAAATAAAACTGCAATAAAATCCTGCAGAATCTCATAGAGCATCTTTAAAAGGTAGGCATTTATGAGTGTTAACTCATAGTTAATTTAGGTATAATACGGACTTCACCACAGACAAAGCATTAACAAATGCATCTAGAAATGATTAACTGATGAGAAATATGTAAGAGGTAATGGTTTACTAATGATTAACAAATGTGTTAAAAAATAAAAGCTTCATAGGGAGGAGTTATTATAAAGTGTTACAATTTTTACCATTATAGGTGTATCTAGATTTATTTTAAAGTAAAGTGAGCGTATTTTTCAATCTCCTCAGGCTGTGGTATGGGTGAGGTGCGATGTGGTGACGGTACATGCATTCAGCAGTCTGGGGTTTGTGATGGCAAGAGGGATTGTGCTGACAGTACTGATGAAGCATCCTGTGATGAATGTGAGTGAAGTATTTCTGAAATTAACACATTTTACACACATACACACACACACACACAGTGATTCAATTTGTCATAAGGTCAGTAACATGCGGTGAGGTTTATCGCTGGTGAGGCAATGACATCATTATTGTCAGATTTACAAATGTATTTGAGCCCTAAAGCTTGTGATTGCCAACAGTCAATATGTTTTGCAGTGTTGGGCAAGCTACTCAGAAAATGTAATTTCCTAAGCTACCAGTCACTCCACATCAGATGAAGCTTCACTACACCAAAGCTACGGCCAAATGTAGCAAGCTAATTTACAAAAAATGACGGAAGTAGTTTAACTACACAAGGGCTACTTTTTAATGTACAAAAAGGCCTATAATAATAAATGATCCAACCTTCTACTAAGACTATTATTGATTGAACTAAAAGCTCTCTAAATAACTATACAACAGTAACTGATTAGTATATAGCCTACTGATACACCGTATCTGAAAAATCTGTCATTGTTCGTAGGCTAGACCATATTACTGATTCGGAATGGATGTGACAGACGTAATGGTAGTGCTGATCAAGCACAAGCCTCAGACAGGAATGAAGTTATCGTAATTTACTGATGATTTGTTGAAGATGATATGATGGATGATACAGGAGTTGATTGCATGAATGTGATTGTATTTCAATAAACAGGAAACATAAAGAGATCGCTAGTTTCCATAATCAACACCAGCAATAATACAGATACATTCCATAAATAAGTAAAATATATATGCAATATACATCTCATAAATCTTAAGAATAGAATACATTGCGCAGAACGCGCATTCAAAACAATTCAGCGTAATCGTCAATGAACGATTATATGGTCAAGGATGGCGCAATAACAGTGAAATTGAATGGAAAAGAGGCATAAACTTACATTTCAAAAACACACTTGCAATTTAACGTTTAGGTACAAAGGTAGTTGGTAGGCCACAAGGTCACAAAGGAGAGTCTAGGTGCTGCCATTCCAGGTTCAAACCCGCACTTGTGCAAAACGCTCAATTTAAATAAGGTACCAGCGCAGGCGGTGCTTGGGAGTAACAGCGACGCACTCTAGTGGCGCACTTAGGGTGCGCTCAAGGGGAGATAGGGATTTTTAACAGTATCACTGTTTACTGTGATGTGCTACCACACCGGACTTGCCTGCTACCCCCCTACCAATCAGAAGGCGTCAGCGTTGGTGTTCAAGGAAGAGGAAGAGAGGCAAGCGTGGAAGCATTCAGGCTAGGCTAGAGGCAAATCCAACTCGCCCAGCTATACCATCTATCCTACTGGCAAATGTACGATTTATGGACAGTAATATGGATCATTTAAGACTGCTGAGATCACCAAATCAAAAAGTGAGTAACTGCTGTGTTCTTATTTTCACCGAAACATGACTAAATAACAACATTCCCGACTCTGCTATAGAACTAGAGCAGCTAGCATGCTACTGTGCAGACAGGGCCATCATAGACGGAGGGAAGACCCGTGGTGGCGGGATCTGTGTTTACATCCGAGATGCGTGGTGCTGGGGCGCAACGGTGGTACGAAAATACTGTTCACCACTGGCGGAGTTTATGATCATGAAGTGCCATCCTTTCTATCTGCCCAGGGAAATAACTGCGCTTTTGCTAGTTGCAGTTTACATCTCTCCCACCAATAACAACAGTAATAGAAATGCTGCACTTAATGAACTGTACCAGGCTGTACCAACAGACAGCACACCCAGACGACTTCACCATCCTCGCTGGATATTTTATAAATGCTGACCTCAAGACTGTCCTTCCAAAATTTTACCAGCATGTACACTTCCCAACAAGAGGAGATAACTTTTGGACATGGTTTACACTGCTTACAAAGGAGCATACAAAGCCACCCCTCCCCCAAATCGGTCTCTCTGATCACATCACAAGATAAGTGGCAGGCCCAGACAAGGACTGCGCAGAGGAGCTACAGATATCTTTAACTCCTCCCTGAAGCCAGTTATTGTACCATCAGGCTTTTAAGCTACTACCATCATACTTTTGCCAAAGAAGTCATCCCCATCCTGCTTCTAATTCGCATACCGAGCTAAACAATCCACAGAGGATGCAATTTGCTCTGCCCTCACCCACCTGGAAAAGAAAGACTCATATGTGAGAATGCTGTTCATAGACTTCAGTTCAGCATTCAACACCATAATACCACAACTCATCTGCAAACATGACAAATTGGGCCTTAACACCTCATTCTGCAACTGGCTGCTAGACTTCCTGACTCTGAGATCACAAGCAGTAAGAGTTGGAAAAAACACCTCAAGCACCATCACACTGAGCACAGGTGCTCCACAAGGATGCACGCTCAGTCCTCTGCTGTTCACTCTGCTGACGCACGACTGCACACCAACCTACAGCTCCAATCACCTTGGCAGACAACACAACCCTGTTGGCAGACAACACAACCCTGGTGGGTCTCATCACCAAAGGAGACTCAATACAGAAAAGAGGTCAGTCTTCTGACCACGTGGTGCAAGAACAAAAACCTCCTCCTGAATGTCAACAAGACCAAGGAGATTGTTGTCAACTTCCAGAGAGGCAACTCCTAACACCTGCCACTGACCATCGACAGTGCTGCTGTGGAAAGAGTGAGCGGCACCAAATTCCTGGGGGGTGCACATCTGTGAGGACCTCACCTGGACCACCAACACTGCATCACTGGCAAAGAAAGCTCAGCAGTGCCTCTACTTCCTGCGCAAACTCAAACGAGCAAATGCCCCAACTCCCATCATGACCACATTCTACAGAGGAACCATTGAGAGCATCCTCTCCAGCTGCATCACTGTGTAAGCTGCACTGACTACAACAGGAAAGCTCTGCTGCGCATAGTGAGCACAGCTAAGAGGATCATAGGAGCACCACTGCCCCCCAATACACATATACACAACCCGCCTCTCCGGGAAAGTAATCACCATTGTAAATGATACCAGCCACCCTGCACACCAACAGACTCACTAACAGCTCTTCCCCTTCCAGCCCCCGAGTATACAATCTGGACACTGTTACTCACAGAAAAGACTACCTCCGATCTATGCAAATTTGAACAGCCTGCTGCCACTTCATTTATCAATGCTGTTATAGTCTATGGGCTAGGAGGGGTCCACATGCCCCCCCCATATGACTAAACTTCATGGGTATTTTCTTGTAGCCCTGGTCCTAAAGTTTAAGAAAAATTATGTTAACAGGAAATCAACTAATTTCCACTATGCGTGGCATTTCACTTTTTAACATGTACCGCACGGTAAAAAAATACAGATTTTAAAGGGATAGTTCAGTTTTTAACACATTGAGCCCCTTTCACAGGTTGTCTAAAATGAAATAAAGTGGTTGACACCAAAATCTTGATGATTGCTCCTGTCTCGGCTAATTGGGAAATATAGAATCGCCTCTGGCTGCCTTTAAAATGGCTAGCAATGGGCATTTGTTGTTTCTATCCAAATTTCTCATTTCACATTTATAGACATGCTTACTTTCACCTCTCCTAATATCAAAACCGAAATCCTAATATTATAGATTTGTGGGTTAAGCAATACTCTTCCATAGGCGCCCATAAAGAACATATGCACTCTCGCGCTAACGCAATGCAATGGAGAACGAGAACGACTGGGAGACAGCGGTGGAAACCCAACGAATCCTTTACTGACCATAGCCCTACAGTGTTGAGCCTGTCAAGCGTGAGAGAGGAAATTGTCAGGAATCATGGCCCTGAAAGAGTTATTGAAGCTTGGTGTGAGGAGAATGAATGGAGTGTTGGTCAGCTGTCCTGGTGTGTAGCTAGCTGGAGTGCTAATATAAGAGAGCCTAAATATTCTCAAAATCTGGCTATAACGTAGAATAGCAATGAGGGTCAATGACTGAATACATTACTTACATGGTGTCAGTAGTCTTATTCAGAGCCGTAGTGATGCACATTGTAACGTTACAGGCAAGCCATCATGTCAAGATGCATCAAATGTCAAGAAGGCTAAATCTGTTTCCTTATGTGGCAGCCTATATTCCTCGTGATTTAATTAGCAATGCCCATCATCAGAAAGAAAAGAAATGTACTGATATTGCCCTCACATAATGTTTGACAGGTGTTTGTGTGGGCTGTGCCGTGAGATAAACGTATTTTGGAGCCAAAACTAAGAACAGTACCTCTCAAAACTAATTAACACTAACGCAGTTCTTGCGGTGAGTTCCACTTGTGACGTAACGCTCCACCTTGTGGAAGTGAGAGGTAGTGGTTAAAAGTACAGTTTTTTGTTATTGTATTCAAAAATGACCATACAAAACTAGGTCTGGTAGTTCTAATATTTATGTTTAATAACCACATTGCATTAACTCTGTAACTTTTCAACCTGCAATTTACACTTTAAAGGGTGAAATAATATTAAACATAATGAGTATATTTGGGATTTTGTCATTGCAAATATCAATTTTTTTATTGTTATTGTTGCTGGTGCACTTTATTGGTAGTTTTTCGAGTAAATTATATTTATGTGTTGTCTACAGTATTTCTAGCCCCTTATACTAACTGTCTGCTCCAACAGCCTCTGGGATATGTACAGACTTTACTTTCAAATGCCGGGATGGCACATGTGTAAACAAGGTCAATGCTGAGTGTGACCACAACAAAGACTGTGCCGATGGATCAGATGAGGAAGGATGTGGTAAGAGCTCCATAGACTCTATTCTTCTTTCTTTCCCTTGAAACCTTTAATACAGCTAAATGAACAGAAGATTTCTTCAAATTCAATTAGGGTCCAAACAGGCATGACGCAACCAAACATATCCACGTCTTTCCTATTTCCAAAGGGTTACTTTATAAGTTAGCCAGCTATCTATAGTAACACAAAATAAAACGACAAAACATTGACCACGCTGACAATGACTTTGGATAACTTCCACCCTTTTCTTGAACAAGACGAGCTCCTCCTTTCTCCATTTTCTTCTCCGAACGAGGGCACTATTACAGGCCTGTTTATACTCGGAAGCAAATTAAAGGCGGAGAAAACTGTCTTCACCCATCTAGTTAACATATGTAATTGAGGGTGGGGAGAGGGTGGAGTGTAGTGCTTGTGCATGTGTGCTGAATTTTACGGTAATTTGGATGTACAACAAGAATGTGCGTGAAAACCTGCTTACGCACAGATTGATACATCCAGATTTTTTTTGCTTAAGAATCTTTACAATTTTTTGCTTACGCAAAGATTTAGTTGGAAATCCATGCAAGTCTTAGTACATGAGCCCCCAGGCTATCTGATCTAGGATAGAAACTCTAAAAAATCTACAAGTGCTTTTTGAAGGCAGACAGAAACACCCCTGTTCTGATTGTGCTTGGTAGGTCATTCCACCAGTGTGGAACAATATATGAGAAGAGGACCATAGTTTGAACCAGCAATTGGGATGCTTTTTGGATTAGGTCAGAGACGGTTGATGACGTGAAACGAATCATAAAGAGATTCTTCCTGTATCAATGACAAGGAGACGGGTAATAAAACGGACCCCTGTTAAACTTAAAGGAATTATCCGGAGTGAAACAACACGTAGCTCTGTTGATTCACATTGCTATGTGCTATCGATAGGTATAAGAACGACAGATTTTCATGCACGGTAGACCGAGTAACGAAACGGCAGCCAGCGCTAACTCATTAGGGCATGTCCGTTTCGTTTTCATATACCCAATATGCTTAGTGGTAGCGGCCAGTTTGTGAATTTGGTCTACGTTGTACCTACTGCTGTCATTCTGATACCTATAGACACCATTCAATAGCCTCAGTCAACAGAGCTACGGGTTGATTCACTCCGGATAATCCCTTTAATGGGGAACAACCACAGACAGTAGAGCTGTTTCAGTGGAGTGGCTGTTTTTAAAGCCATATTGTTTGGGGTCGAGTAGATTCTGTTGGTTCAGGAATTCTGTAACCTGTTTGAAAACTGCCCTTTCAATGGTTTTAGCAAAGAACGGACGGAGAGAGACCGACCTACAGTTTTTCACTTTAGTGGGGGCAAGGGAGGTTTTTTTAAGCAGGAGTGTCACCTGAGCATGCTTGAATGCAGCAGGAAAGGTTCCTGATGACAGTGAAGCATTGATCACAAGTGTGATAGCTGGTGGGATGGACGGGACTATGGATTGTAAAAGGTCAGTTGGAATCGGGTCCAGCGAGCATGTCGTAGGACGGCTGCAGGTAAAGAGCTTAGACACGTCGTTCTCAGTGACAGGGGTAAATGAAGCAAGTGTTGCAGCAGGGCTACTGCATTTGGAGATAGTGGCACTAGTAGCCAGTTCAGCTGTACCTTTAACAGCTGGCTCAGGAAACTGTCTGCTGACAGCAGCTATTTTGTCATTAAAACATGAAGCAAAAGTATCTGCTGTCAGATTGGTAGCAGGAGGTGGCAGTGGACAGTTGAGTAAAGTTTTGAAGGCTGAGAATAATTTCCTGGTTTCAGTGGCATTCTGAATTTTGTCATTATAGAAAAACTTCTTTGCAGCAGTAACGTTAGAGGAGAATGAGGGTAGCAGTAACTGGAACCTGTTTAAGTCAGAAAGATTTTTTGTTTTGCGCCATTGTCTCTCGGCAGCTCTGAGGTTGGTACGCTGCTGCCAGTTGTAATCATCAAGCCAAGGAGGTGACTGGAAGGACCGAGCTGGTTTGGTGGATAGGAGACACAGCCTATCGAGACACAACCTCAGGGTAGAGCACAGAGACTCAGTGGCTTCATTAACGTCAAATCAGGAGAATGTGCTTGATGAAGGAAGAGCAGAGGCAACAAGGGAGGCAAAGTGAGAGGGAGAAAGATTGCAGAGATTGCGGCGAAAATATACCATAGTAGAAGTGGTCAGAGATTCAGGGAGACATGACCAGAACTGAATGAAAAAGTGGTCAGAGAGATGTACTGTAGAGGTGTAATAGCCGTGATAGCCAGGTACTCTGTGGAGCTTGGATTGTGTAAGTGTATATTCATATCACCAAGGACAAGCATTTTCTAAGGAGATATTAAGGATAATTATAATGTATGACAGAAAAAGCCTGGGCCCCCTTTGCTATCTGTGCAGTGATCAAAGGAGTGGATAAGTGATAAGAAATCTGAATGATAATGTATGACAGAAAACCACCTGTAAAGTGATGAAAAGCAAAAGGTAAATACTGCTGTCATGTTTAGCATTATGTTACTACGCCGATGGCAGCCCGAGTTGCAGGCATGTTAGCCTACAGTTACCCATTTGAAAATGTGATAATGCCAGTACTGTACAGGCTCCCAAGTGCCACCTGTTGCTTATGTAGGTACATTGCAGCTAATTGCCACTTGAGGCTGTGGAAAGCCAACCAAACTGATCCAGCAACATCTGTAATCTTATTTCACTGCCTAGGTGTTTTAACTGCTCTCTTCATGTAATTCTTAAAGGTGGGTGAGTAATAGCTGACTTTATAATAGGGAACTAATTCATGGCCACTAAGTATACTGCATTGGTATTTCTGATGACATTATGTTTGCTGCTATTGAACTAAAACTTCCAGTTGTTAAGAGATGTTTGTCACAGCACCTTGTCAGTGAAATCTAGTGGTATAGTTGCTAAAATGTGAACCTTATAACATAGTGTATCAGTAATTATTTAAATGATTAAATGTTAATGGAAACATTATTAAATTTACATTTTACATAAAATTGAAGAGACATTGTAGTGTTTACTTATTTATAATAATTATAATATTTTTTAGTATTTATAATATTTTGTTAATAAAGACGGCATAGAAAACATTAACTGCTTTCCCATAGAGTATTTTTCCGTTTTGGTCCACAACATAAAAGAGTGTGCATGAAAATGCATTCTCTAGTTGCTTAATGTGGAGCAAAAAGTTGCATTATGATACATATAGCTAGGTTGTTAGTAGAATGATTATGGTAGTGTAGTAGAATTTTCTGGTATCTTGTAATAAATTCAGCCAAGAGTCTAAGTAAGCAGAAGTCTACAGGGAACCGTTAATCATGAGCCTGGAGACAAACCTCACATGTGCAAACAATGGAGAGACTAATGACAAAAGACTGAATTCTCCGGGTGGATTAAGTAAAAAAAAAAAAGCGCGTAGCTGCGTTCCTGAAAGACTCATGAACGTGCATTTCCTTCATGTCGTTTATTGGCTGGAACACTGTTATGTTTCGTTTTCGTTTGTTATGCTAGGTTTGCCCACTGTGTTTTTGTTGCTGTTTGTGGAGCCTGGGCTGTCTACAGAGACCGCGTTTTTTTTACAGTGTGTTCATGGGACAGGCAGCTAGCAGATTGTGAGGAGATGTTTGCTGTATGTAACAACACATGTTTTAGTCCTAAAAACGCGTCACATCGCTTAGAGCACCTTTAAGTGACTGATTTGAGCCTATGGCAGAATGCATGCAGGCTTAAGCACCCCGGTGAATAACAATTACATTTATACCTGAGATAACAATCATGCCATCTCCTTAAAAGGGCACGGAAATACAAGAAAAACATTTTTAAAAGAGTTAAAAGAGTCAAATTCACACATGTTCAGTTATTTGAAGAGCACATTCTGTTCCCGTCAGCAGCTATCATAAAACCCTTCACCAGTTGTGCTTCACCCGGCGCCAGGGTGCACACAACTGGTTAGGAGACAGCAATGAAAATACGTCAATCAGGATATGTCACCATTCACAGGAAGACAAAAACAGCACACACACAAATGATCAAACATCTAAGGAATAAGAAATTGTCACAGTAATAGCATGATTTCACGTTTATTAATTATGACATTGCAGCAAGTTCAAATTTCTCCCACAGTAGTGAATAGTATCTGGAGTGGTGTTCTATAATGACTGTAGTGACTACAGTGACTGATGAATGGCTTTAAAAGCGTCATTATCCTAAAGTTTAAGTTTCTCTAAACATCTAACTAGTAGCCATTTTTCCTTGAAGGATGGCGATGGCAAAATAGACTCATTATCAGTGGAACAGAAGGAACAAAGGTCGATCCTGAGTAGTCACAACCTCCGTTTGGACATTATTGGACAACAATTAGTGGAGTTGCAAGATCGTAGTCGACGCAATAATCTACGCCTGCTTGGCCTTCCCGAGGGTGCAGAGAAAGATGATATGGTGGGTTTCCTTAAAAAGTCATTACCTCACTGGCTACCCTCTTTAGTGGATAGAGATATCGAGATTGAACGAGCTCATCGCATCTATGCGAGTCCTTCTAACAACGCAAAACCCCGAATTGTTATGCTTAAACTTCTACGCTACAATGATAGAGATCTTATTCTGCGTGCAGCCAGGAACAACGGACCTGCTCGTTTGGATGATAGAGTGACTCTCAGTTTTTTCCCTGACTATTCTCCTGCGACGGCAAAGAAACGGAGCTCATTTACTGCAGTGCGGAGGGAGCTAAAAGAAAAAGGAATTCAAACTTTTCTCCAATACCCTGCCACTCTGAAAATTACCATGAACGGGGAGTCAACATTTCTGCAGTCATCAGATGAGGCTCGTTTGTTCCTCAACTCCATACCGAATTCTGAAGCTGGCCAAAAAGGCTACAGTCGAACAACTGACTGGTAGCCATTTAGCTAAGTTGAACAACTGAATAGTAGACATATTGATATTTTTGGACTTTGAAGTATTTTTATTTATTTTCCACTTGAAGTAAATTGCGTTGTCTAAACCCATAGAACTTCATTGTTATTGTAGCCTCAATAATTTGACATGTCAGCACTTAGCATTTTTACTCTTCTCATTATTGTAAATTTATTTGTTTATTTTTATATTTTATTTATATTATTATAATTTTTTTTTTGACACCTTTTTGTTGCTGACTTGAGGTAGAACCCTCTGTACAAGGATCAAATAGTTTATGGGGTGTTGTGTTTTGCTTTCAATGAATGTTGATTCCCCTTGGTAGGCTACCATGAAACATTTTCAGACTATGATTGTTATAACTTTCTAAATAGAGGTGGTACATGCTTTAGATATCTGGGCTTATGTCAGTGCTCGAAATGTGTGTGAACTGTTGTTGATGTCACGGATAATTAGGAGGGATCGTGGCAGATCAGGGCCTGTTTTGTGCCCACTCTGTAATGAGTGTGTTATTCTGTTAGTGTTTTTGGTTTGTTGGGGGGGGGGGGGGGGGGGGCCATTCTTCAGTAATGACAAAGGATAGATACAATGTTATGTCATTTAATGTGAGAGGGCTAAACACCCCTTTCAAAAGAGCCAAGGTTTTGGATTTTCTTCACCGGAAAAAAGGTGATGTAGCATTACTGCAGGAAACTCATCTTAAACCCATTGATGCTTCAAGAATGCAAAACAAAAGATTTAAAACAATAGTAGCTTCCTCAGATGGTAGTAGCATGAAAGGAGTTGCGGTGTTAATGAGACGCGCCTTGAATATAAATATCGTTAAAGGTTAGCACTGATACTTCAGGGAGATTAGCCTATTGCTGCACATCCATAGAGGGGAGGAAAGTAGCCTTTATTAGCATCTATGCCTCAAATGTTTTTGATTCTACGTTTTTTCAGGACATCACAAATGACCTCTTATCTTTAGATGGATATCATTTGGTTATTGGTGCAGACATGAACGCCGTTTTTGACAACAACATAGACAGGTCTCCCTCTGTAGCTACCTCTATGCAAATTATGTCTTCCAAGGCCTTAGGTAATCTGTCTAAAGACCTCAATTTGATTGATCTATGGCGGCTTCAAAATCCTACATCCAGAGACTATACAGATTACTCGGCTTGCCATAAGTCCTTTTCTAGAATAGACTATCTACTTATCTCCAGTGAATTAATATCTGCATCTTCCTCCATGAATCTTCTTCCTAGGCAAATTTCTGACCATAGCCCTATTGAAACATCATTTAATTTTGACATAGTTAGAAGGAATAAGATGGCAAGATGGAGATTTAACACCTCCCTACTGCAAAATGAATATTTTCTTAACCAAATAAAATCTGAATTGATCTTCTTTATAGATGAGAACAAAGACAGTGTAGAGAACCCAATGTTTTTGTGGGCCTCCATCAAAGGTTGCCTTAGAAACAATGCAATTAGATTTGCTTCCAATTTAAAACATAACAGGCAACGTCTGATTGCAAATTTAGAAGACCAATGTAAACTGATTGAAAGCCGGCTTAAACAAAGTTATAATATGAAACTAGAAACTGAGTTAAAAACATGCCATGCCATGCCGATCTAAACTTATTGAGGCAAAGGCTTGAATACTTAATGCATATTACAAAACATAAATACTATTCCCAAGGAAGTCGCCCAAGTCACCTTCTTGCTTTAACTTTGAAACAACAAGAAAAGAGCAGAACTATAGCTGCCATTAAAAGAGATCAAGGAGATACCGTAACAACTATTCCTGAAATTAATGAAGAGTTCAAATCCTTTTTTGAAAATCTATATTCTAGTGAATGCTATCCATCTGAAGACGAATTAAATGTTTTCTTTAAGAACTTAAAACTCCCTTCTCTGGCGGCAGAGGATGCAAAGCGACTTGATTTACCCATTTCCTTAGATGAATTACATCTAGCTGTAAGTAGTATGAGGAAAGGTCATGCCCCAGGTTTAGATGGACTGCCAATTGAACTTTATCTTGCTCTATGGCTTAATGCCATAAATGCCATAATAATGCCATTAAAACAGGATCTTTTCACAGGGATCTCAATGTTGCACTTATCTCAGTTATTCCCAAACCTGATAAAGATCCATCAGATTGTGCTAGCTACCGGCCTATATCGCCTATTGATACTGATTTAAAAATGTACTCACGTGTTTTGGCCCGTAGACTGGAATCAGTCCTACCAGACATCATACATCCAGATCAGACAAGTTTTATGAAGGGCTGTTTGGCAGCTGATAACATTAGGCGATTGTTACATATACTGGGTGAAACTCATAAAATTCCCACTACCTGTGGCCTCTTATTTCTTGATGCTAAAAAAAGCCTTTGATAGGCTGGAGTGGCATTATTTGTGGCATGTTTTGAAGGAATTTAATTAATTTAAAATTTAATTTTGTTAAAATGATTCAGGTGCTCTATGCGAACCCTTCTGCCAGTTTGTATTGGAGGTAGCATTTCTGACCTATTTTCTATAAATTGAGGTACACGGCAGGGCTGTCCCCTGTCTCCTTTAATCTTTAACCTTTCCATAGAACCTCTTGCACAATACATCCGTAACTGTGTTAAAATATCCCCTATTCAGATTGGCTGTGTCAATGTATGCAGACAACACATTGCTCTACTTATCAGATGTGCAAAATTCTCTTCCTTATGCTATTGAGGTGCTTCAGAGATTTGGTGCTTTGTCAGGCTTTAAAATCAATTTATCAAAATCTGCTTTAATATTATTAAATAGAGATAAGAATAAATTAGTTTTACCTCCTTCTATAACTGTAAACAAAGAAGTAAAATATTTAGGAATTTTAATTCGAACCTCAGTCCCAGCTATTGCAAACTTGAATTATACTAAGGTCCTTAAGAAAGTGGAGGAAGATACAAAAAGATGGGTAACTCTTCCTGCATCTGTACCATCTCGTATAGCAGTAGTGAAGATGAATATTTTGCCCTGCATTAATTTCTTTTCATCCATGTTACCATTACCCCCACCTATTGGATACTGGTCTAAAGTGGATTCTTTACTAACTATATATGGAATGGTAGACGCTCCCGTATTAAACGAACTACACTTCAATATAATAAACAGGATGGTGGCTGGGCACATCCTCACTTTAAACTCTATCATTGGTCTTTTGTTTTGCGTTCTCTGAAATATTGGTTAGATCCAAATTCTAACTCTTCATGGGAGGAAATTGAAGAAAACTTAATTGCCCCAATAAGACTTCAAGATTTTCTGTTTTCAGGTCTCTCTATCAGACATTGTAAACTTAGGTATGGCCCTATTTTATCACACATTCTTCAGATTTTTAGAAGAGTTGAAAATTTTGTGGGGTTTACTTCAAAATGGCATAGGTTAACTCCCATTTGGCATAATAAGAATCTGTTTTTTTTTTTATTTGGACTGCATTTATATACTTCTACTCCTACGAGCACTCAAAGCGCTTTACAATGTATGCCTCTCATTCACCCATTCACACACATGCATCCATACTCTGGTGGCAGTGGCTGCCATGCAAGGTACCATCCTGCCACCGGGAGCAATCGGGGTTCAGTATCTTGCCCAAGGATACTTCGATGTAGTCAGATGGAGCGGGGCTCGAACCTGCAACCCTCCGGTTGCCGAACGGCACCTCTACCACCTGCGCCACCATCGCCCCGTTATGTGGCAATAAACCTTTTTTCCAAATTCAGTGGGCAAATAAAGGTATACATGTGCTGGAAGATTTAAATGATACAAATTCTATGATCAGCTTTAATGAGTTGGTGTCACAATATAACATCCCTAGACATTCCCTATTCTTTTATCTTAGACTCAGATCAGCTCTTAAAACGTACAACGTGACTTGGGCCTAGAGATGAAAGAGCATCCCATTGTTCACCTGATCCATATTGCCCCAAGAAGCATTGTCTCATTTTTGTATTCTAAACTTATCTCATTCATGTCACTTAAAATTAGTACAGTGGAATGGGATCGATCATTGGCTCTCTGGGGCAGAGAAATAGATTGGGATGTAAGCTGGGAAAATATCTGTTGCTCCTCTCATAATCCTAACCACCAATTTATACATCTAAGGATATCCCACAGGGCGTATCTTAGTCCCAGAGTTAGACATTTAATGGGACTTGCTACACACCCTTTTTGTACTTTTTGTAGGTAGGGACCTTTATGCATACAATGTGGGAATGCCCAAAGATTTCAAATTTTTGGAAATTGGTAGTACAAACATTATCTGAACTGATCAATATTCAGCTGCCCATGGACCCTGCCTTGGATTTGCTTAATGACGACTCACAACTGTCTATAAATGAAAGTCCTAAAAAGATTTGGCTTGCTGGTTTGACCACGGCCAAGAAAGTCATTGTACAAGTCTGGCTCCCCCCTCACAATCTTTCATGGAAACATTGGCTACACACCTTTCTGGACATTCTCTTTCTTGAGCTTTCCTGTGCAAGAGGTAATGGTGCTAAATTTAAGACAATCGAAACCTGGGGCCTCATTTATAAAGCCCTTTACACAAGAAAAAGTTCCGTGAAGCTGGGTAAAATTTGCAGTCGCAACATTTCTCGCAAAAGTCGGGATTTACAAACATTTTCCATGCGCAAAAACGTTCCCAGGTTTCCGCAATCTTTTGACCACACGTGTAATCTTGCGTAACGCTCCCGCAAAGTTTTCTTGACTAGCACCCTATAGGACTGTGTTTTAGTGACCTCCAATGGTAAAATAAAATATCACATTGATAAAGTAGCCGGATGCACAGCGCAGAGGCTGCATGTGAGCACTTTAAAATGTAATGTAGTATTCGTAACATGCCTAATAAGAGAAATATGCAACAAATTCTATATTCATAGTCAGTGCTTGGTTCTTGGCGCTGAACTTACTTTGTTGACAACATCAGTTGTACGCAGCCACTTTTGTTATTTCAATTTGATATTCCTTTTTAATGGCCTTCAAACAAGATTTAGTGAAGATGTTCTACTTCTGTTTGGAGGTTGGTCTTGCATTTCCTGAATCGTGCTTTGTTTTCACATTTACCGTGTCATGATTGGCTATCGAAGGCACCTTTAGAAGTTACCATATTCATTGAGTGATTAACATGGACCTTATTGGGTAAAATATGGGACGACCTTGGGAGGAGAATGAGGCTCGTGCACAACGTATAAGGTAATGCAAGTCCGTATTTATAACGAGAAACGTGTGTACATGTTTGCGCCGCAAGGTTTTATAAATCAGTTTTGTTTTTTTGCGTACGAAAATTCTGATTTTTTGCGCACAAAATCTTTTAGAGTGGAATCTCCGCAAAGTTTTATAAATGTGGCCCCTGGAGTGATGGAATTGACAAAATTAAAGATTTATTGAAGAATTCATAATAGAATTGTGTAAAGAGATACAATGATATGTAAATTGTGGATTACGTTTGAATGTACTTCATTCCAATGTAGTTGGGTTGGGTGGGTGGGGGGGTTTGGGGAGGGGGGGGGGGTTGGTCGAACAAGGATTGGAGGGATAGTAATTATCATTGTTCATTGTGACTCTTTGTAAATTGATTATTTTCACTTGCTACTATATGAAAAGCAATAAAAAATTAATAAAAAAAAAAAAGTAGGATGGCGATGGCAAAAACCAAGTAGATGCAAATCATGTTATCTCTTTCTGGGATCCAGCTTACAAACTCGCTTGTCCCCATAACGTCATTGCTGTTTACCCTCCAGTGCTTAATAGACATTCCCTTTTCATTCCAGAAGAAAAAACATCTTTGCATTTACATCATATACCCGACAATTCCGACTGTTTTATCGGCAATCTTCGACTCATCCCGGAGATTAGAAGAACAGCACCCGACACTTCACAGGCTACTCGGCCGACCGGAAGTGCTCAAAAAAGTTGCAGGGACCGTAAACCAAGGCATGGGAAACCCAAAGGGCTAACGGCTATGCTAAGGCTAACACGACACCGGCTAACCCTACCAAGAATTTTCCTTGCTAATGTGAGGTCCCTGGTTAACAAAATAGATGAGTTACGACTCGATTGGACTGCAATCGTCATGATTCTTACTGAAAATATATATCTGCCGCTCGCAAGACTGATGGTCCTGATGTCATTCCTGGACGAGTATTGAGAGCCTGTGCCAGGCAGCTTTCAGGGGTCTTCACAGACTTCTTTAACCGGTCCCACGCCCTGGCAACAGTGCCAGCTGGAGACCACCTCCATGGTGTCAGTGCCAAAACACTCCACACCAAAGTGCCTGAATGACTGCCGCCCTGTAGCGCTCACACCCATTGTGATGAAATGCTTTGAGCAGCTGGTCCTGACACATCTGAAAACATGTCTGACACCCACTCTTGACCCTTACCAGTTTGACTGCCACAGCAATAGAAGCACTGAGGATGCAGTATCCACAATGCTGTACTGTGTACTCATTCACCTGGAAAACAAGAACACAAGAATGAGGTTTGTTGACTCAGCATTCAACAGTCATTCAGGGAGTGGCGGGGAGATGTAGCCACTTGCCCCCCCACCTGGAGATGTACTAGTTAGGGGGCGAAACATCAGTGAAAGGTGGCACCAGCTGACAACCCCTCATCTGACCCAAAGTGCACAAGAGGAAGTGCGACAGGCATAAGGCCAAGCAGGAAATACCATGTTAACAGCTTAAAACAAGTACACTGAAAGAAAGGGTTACCACAGTAACCTATAGCAGCATAACTGAGGTAGGGTGTATGGCAGTGGTCTGCAATTACCAGCCCACAGGCCATAATTGGCCCGCCGTTAATAATATCTGGGCAACACTATCACTTCCTTAATAACCTCTGCGTCAGTAGCCTATATTGTGAGAATCCATGCTACTTGGATGTAAGTCTCAGAACCAGGATCTTGCTGCTGTGTGTATATCAAGCCGTCAGTGCTTTAATTTTCAGTTTTCGTGCCTCTGTCTCAATTCAAATACATTTTATTTGTATAGCGCATTTTACAAAAGACAGGTCTCATAGTGCTTCACAACAAAGAGCACAATTTAGCAAGTGGATATGCTGTTTTGAAGTGGCCATGCTTCGCCTCGTGGTGCCTTCGGAAAGGATATTCTTTGGACGTTCTTTCAAACATACAGAAACAACAGCAACAACAAACAGCAGCAGGATGTCATGCGAGAATTAGCAGCTTTACTAATTAAGTAAATGGTTGGTGACACTATGTAGAGCGTCCACTTGGTGAATATGGAGGGGGAGCTTGTTCCACAATACAGGCGCATGGTAGCAAAAAGCTCTTCCCTCTGTTGTGGATTTTTATATTCTAGAGCAAACCTATTCAATTGGCGGCCCACAGGCGGCCCAGACGTGGCCCACATGTGGCCCAGACAATGCCATAAAAGTAAAACATTCACGAGCCTCCAGAACGTAGAGTGCATTTGTGCGCTTAACTAAAAGTAGGAATGAAGTGACACACTCCATTCCAATAACGTTTGACAGCAATGACTTCATGAATTTTTTCAATGATAAAATTTAATCTATTAAAGGTAAAATAAAAAACACCATTCAAACCTCAAATTCAGCTGGTTCCCCTATAATGAAAACAGCAAGTCCTAACCTATAGCATACCTTGACTCATTTACACCTGCCAATATATCTGAAATTATCAAGTTGATCTCATCAAGTAAGGCCTCTACTTGTCTACTGGATCCAATTCCTACTGATCTCCTTAAGGCTGCTCTCCCTAACCTAGCTGAGCCAATACTTAATATTATAAATCACTCTCTTGTAGGAGGACATGTTCCCAAACCTTTCAAGATATCTGTCATTAAGCCTTTAATCAAAAAGCCCAACCTTGACCCTGATGTCCTGGCTAACTATCGACCTATATCCAACCTCCCATTTATACCAAAGATTCTTGAAAAAATAGTGTCTAAGCTAATTTGTACCTTCTTAGACGCAAACAACATTCAGGAAACCTATCAATCTGGCTTTAGAGCATACCATAGCACAGAATCAGCCCTAGTAAAGGTCTACAATGATCTCCTTATCTCATCTGATAATGGATGCATTTCATTAATTATCCTACTGGATCTAAGTGCTGCTTTCGACACTATTGATCACAGCATCCTACTACATAGACTTGAGCATATGATTGGCATCAAAGATTGCGCATTAGCCTGGCTCAGGTCATACCTTACTGGACGTTACCAGTTTGTACATGCACATAATGAAGCATCATGCCACACTGAAGTCAACATTGGCTTCCTGTTAAAAGCGAATTTATTTTAAAATACTTCTCCTGACATACAAAGCCCTTAATGGCCTTGCTCCAGCATATATTAAAGACTTACTTGTTCCCTACCACCCTTCTAAACCCCTAAGGTCACAGAATGGTGGTCTCCTAGTAATTCCTAGAATATCAAAATCCACAATGGGAGGAAGAGCATTCTGCCATCGTGCGCCTGTCCTGTGGAACAAGCTCCCCTCTAACATTCGTCAAGCGGACACGCTCAACACCTTTAAGTCTAGACTCAAAACTTTTCTATTTACTGACCCCTTTAGTTAGGGATAGTGTATGGTAAGCCACACCTCCTCAGGGTATTATTGGAAAGGACTGCCTCTGCTGTACTGTAAGCTCCCGTCCAGGGCTTGGTGGACACTGACCATTTTCCTTTGGTGGTGTTGGCTTGTTATACATCATACCTTAGTTATGCTGCTATAGTTTAATGCCGCCACAATCCTCCCATCTGTTAAGCCGTACAATTTTCACTCTGTCTTTCTCCTCCTCTCTCTTTTCAACGTGATCCGGCGGCACTCCTGAATGGTCCTCAACCCACTCCACGCTCCATGCCACTGCCTCCCTGCTGAGGGTCACCCCTGCCTTCCACTGCCTGAGCCTGCATCTCTGGCTTCCTGGGCGGTCTGCCTTCAGCTTCACAGATGACCCTGACATGATTGATACAGCCTCCAACTGGCCCCTGGCTTGACTGCGCCTAATGACATGGGACTATATCCTGGGATTCTAATGGGACTCCTATATTACTTTATTTATACCAAAATTTTCTTGTAATGTGTATCTAATGGAATAATAGTGGACTACTCACCATCTGAGAGACTGAAAACCTGCCCTAGGCAGTTGGGCCAGCCCCTTGAGCCGTTGGAACTGCCCAAGGTTTCTTCCTCTACCATAACAAGTAAAAACAAAAAACGCTGCTAGGGAGTTTTTCCTTGCCCCTGCTGCTCATTGGGCCTCTTGTGTTAAGTGCTTTGTGACATGCCTTTTGTAAAAATGTGCTATATAAATAAAATTGAATTGAATTTAATTTGTAAACTGACACTCCGAGCACTCCAGGCACACTTTGGTCCTTTAAAGCTGTTTGTAAATTCGGAGTGTGGATGGAATTGTTGTTTGATCATTAAATTGGCAATTAAAAAAATCCATCAAACAGAGTTGGTGGATCTCACTTGTCAAGCTACTGATTTAAACATTAACCGTTAAATCTGCTCTATGTGTTTATGTTCATTTTGATCAGTCAGAGACGGATTGTTTATTCACAGGAAAATAGAATGCTCTTCTTTTTCAAACTGCAGTGTCATCCCATTTCCAGAGAGGCAGATTGAATACGAACGTTTCATAATAGTTTGTGCCAATTTGAAAAGGGTCATTACCACATGTTAATGACTGCTGAAAATGTGCGGCCCAACTTAATTTTGGTTTTGAAATGTGGCCCAAATGAAATTTTAATTGAATAGTCCTGTTCTAGGGGTTACAAGGAGACCAGCACTCGGTGACCTTAAGGGTCTGGAAGGGTGGTGGGGAACAAGTAAGTCTTTAATATATGGTGGAGCAAGGCTATTGAGAGCTTTATATGTAAGGAGCAGTATTTTAACATCAGTTTGACTTTTAATAGGGAGCCAATATAAGGAAGTGAGGAGAGGTGAGATATGTTCATATCTTTTTGTCATAGTGAGTGTTCGTGTGGTAGCATTTTGTATTAGTTGCAGGTTTTGACGCAGGTAGTACCGCAAACAGAGCATTACAATAATCAAGTCTAGAGGTAACAAATGCAAGTATTACATGGGTGCAGAGTGACCACCTGTCCCGCTTTATGTTGTACTGTACAGCAATTTCACTCTATTTCACGCCTCACACAAATTGAGCATTCTGTCCCGCTTATTCATTATCTACCTAACCGAAAATAAACACGGAGAGATCTGTGCAGCATTGCCCATGAGTAGTGCTCTCTAGAATACCTGAACAGAGTGTAAGCCTCATAACAACGCTCCGGGTCGTGTTTAAAGATCAGTGTCCCTGTGCAGTCTACCGTGCAAGCTGAATTCGCATGGGCTAACCTGAAATGTGAGAGCGAACTGTTCGGTCGGGATAGGCAGCCATGGCCAATGTGGCCAAGAGAAGATGTAGTTTCAGTAGTGAATGGGCAGCACCATACTCTTGGTTAAGACCAATACATGGCGAAACAGAAAGAGCTTTTTTTCCACTTTTCAGACATGCAAATCACATATTTTTTGTTAAATCAAATTGCAATTGCGTGCATGCACAGTTACGAGACAGCTCTGAACTTGGAAGAACATAATTCAATATTGAAGTACGGTGTACTTGTACGGCGTGTTGCTTTAAAAAGCATTTAGTTGATGGTGAATATATGTGTTACCTGAAAAATTTAACTTCTTTAAATGCTAAAAGCTAATTAAGAATGATAAGAACCATGTAAAAATGTCCATTACTGCCCACACTTTTTCCTACTTGCATTTTAGCACGATCCTGTGCCTTGTCTGCTACTAAGTCACATACACACACATACTCTCTCTCTCTTGCTCACACACACACACACACTACAGGCAGCACCCCATACCCTCACCCACCTTACGGCATGGAAAATTTTTTAGCCCTAAACAAAATCAAATGATGTGTATATCATTCTTGTATGTATGCACTCCTAAGTATGAAATATTCTGACAATATTTTTATTTACCTTATCCATTTTAACAGCTATTTGACATATTACTTGTGATATTTTGTCTTAGATTGTGGTGTTCGGCCATACAAGCATAACCGCATTGTTGGAGGGGTGGACGCAGATGTTGGAGAGTGGCCATGGCAGGTTAGCCTGCATTTCAGAACAAATGGACATGTGTGTGGAGCATCCATTTTATCAAACAAGTGGCTGCTTTCTGCCGCCCACTGCTTCCCTTCAGACAACCAGTATGTAACAAAGGATCAATTTGTTTAAACTAGGATAAAATGCAAATAATCAGCTGCATTATTTTCTGACATGAGCTTTGTGTTTATTATCCCTCACATAAATGTGTCCTTGTTTCTGCTAATAATATTGAACCTTCAGATTGGCATGGCATCCCACATTTGGCACAATCTTTCAACTGTAGCTCTCAATAGAAAGGGGTGAAAATGGGGACAAATCGTTTCATGATTGCAGTGGAAAAAAGTGAAAAATTTTATGATGGATCTGAAACTGACATTTTTTAACGTGTCCCTCAGATTGGCACCACAACCGTTCAGACCATTTTGGCAAGACAAGGCAAATTTATTTGTACAGCTCATTTTATCCACAAAGGAATTTTCAATTTTCTGCACAAAATAAATATAAGCACAGTATATGAAGGACAAAAACACAGAAAAGATAACATATAGCGAGTACTGTATTCAATTCAATTTCATTTATATAGCGAATTTTTACAAAAGGCATGTCACAAAGCGCTTAACACAAGAGGCCCAATGAGCAACAGGGGAAAGGAAAAACTCCCTAGCAGCGTTTTTTGTTTTTACTTATTATGGTAGAGGAAGAAGCCTTGGGCAGTTCCAACATAAACTTAACAAAGGCATTAAATTATTCAAATATAATTTTAAATGTTGAAAGAGTAAAATTAATCAAGGAAAAAGTTAAAATGTACAGAATTTAAAAAAGGAGAGTTAAGAATAAGATAAGAATCAAAACAGCATTTTGCATGCAGTCTACATATTTTGATATCATATTTGATTCATATTATGAATGAGTTTCATTGTCATATCTATGGACCCCAGACATAGTAGACATGACAGGAAATTGATCAGTCTTTCATTATGTCCTTATACTCTGCGACTTTACAGGTATGATGTTGCACAAAACTGGCAGACATATAGTGGCCTCCGAGATCAATATAAGGTCACTGGTGCAGATGTCCAAATGCGTAAAGTGAAGACCATCATTCCACACCCTGGCTACAACACTATGACCTATGACAATGATATTGCTCTGTTAGAGCTAAAGGAGCCTCTGGTGTATACTAATCTGATCCGTCCCATCTGTCTGCCAGCCAGCTCCCATGTTTTCGCAGCAGGTACACCTTGCTGGGTTACAGGCTGGGGAGCTTTAAGAGAAGGAGGTAAGTTTCTAAACATACTTGAATGTCCACAGTTCAAAGATTTAAGGAGCCAAAGAAATAATTTCTTGCCTTCATTATACTGTGACAAATACTGTACATTCTAAGATAAGAGAGAGAAAGTTATTGTACCATGTTCAGCTTTAGATCATATTTCTTTTTGTGTAGCTGTGAGAAATTGTGGAGTCGTGACTGATTTTGAAGAAATGTTCTGGGTCCGATTTTGCAATAATATTCACTAATAGTGTATTAAGTTTCTGGGTCCCTGGTATCAATTATCATTTTTGGCATTTTGAGCATGCATGCATGCAATTTCTTTTATGAACAGGTATCAATAAAAAAATATAAAAATATAGTAAAATATTAAAATATAGTAAAAATACTAATTATGCAAATATGCATAATTAGTGCATTTATATTATACAAGTAGGTGACATGTTTGCATTTTAGATGATTTGAAAAGCAAAGCATAGTCATTTATTTCAGTGTGTTCCCTCTTTATGTTATAACAATAACACATTAAACAGAATGCAGTATCTAGCATATGTGGAATGGTCACGACACACCTGGATTGTTTTTTTGTTTTTTTTACTTTACGCTTTTTTAGGGGGTTTCCAGAATGTGATAATATAGAAGTGCAGAATGATTTGACTTGATGGAAAATGACAGTCTTTAAGCTGTAAAATTTTGTCATGGTAAAGCTGTGGTTTAGAATGGCTCTGACCTTTTGCTTACTTAAAGGGATTCTCCGGAGTAAAATACAATTTAGGCCAATTTACGGATGATTGGGAGTATATACATTGACTTGGCATCAAAATCACGTAATTCGGATGTGTTTTGAGAAAGTTGCATTTTACCGTTTTGAGCCCAAACTCGTTAGCCTGGACGTAACCAGGGCATGTAATTCCCGTGGCTACAAAACGCTATTTATACCTCTTCTACAGTTCCAAACAACATTACACTTACGTGGTAATGAGTAGAGGGTCCCTATATCCAAACCAAAGTATCCCGAGGTCTTCATGTGGTCGGATAGAGAGTCCAGAATGAATTTCAACAAGCCAGTAACTTTCCGGAAATGTTGTTTAGAAAATAGTCCAGTATTTCTTTCGAATTTGATATGAAGTTGTATGCATCAGCAGAGCCTAGCTTACTAACAGTGGAATTTTGAAATGTCACATGACGTGATCTCGCGTGAAGTAGCTACAGATGGCAACTAAAGCAGCACCATTTCTGGCAAGGTACTGGCTCGTTAAAATTCATTCTCGACACTCTATCCGACCACATGAAGACCTCGTGAAGTTTTCTTAGTAGTTAATCATGAATACATAATATTTCTGAATGGCATAACACTATGTAGGAATAGCTACATCCATATTATGTGTTCAAACCTCCTGTTAATTCTTTCTATATTACTTATTTACAGGACAACTTGCCCAAGTACTGCAAAAAGCAGAGGTCAAAATAATAAATGACACTGTTTGTGACTCAGTGACACATGGTCAGGTGACCTCAAGAATGATGTGCAGTGGATTTCTAAGAGGAGGGGTGGATGCCTGCCAGGTTTGTTTTGTTAAACTGTTATCTACAGTTAGAGTAACTGTTGTCTGTGCAACTGGTAATGAGTAGATAAATTAAGCCATTAAAATGCACAACGTTCCACCAGAGGTTAGTTTTAACCATCAAATTTTAAGAATATAAGCCGCACACCTTTAGAAAGCTGAGACTGTTGTGTGTTTTTTAAGCACAAACACAAAGGAAAAGGTTATTTCCAGACGTTATAAACTCACTCGGTCGCTCGGTCGCTCGCTCACTGAAAATAACAAGTAACATAGCTAGTAACATAGTTGTAACAATAAAATAAATCTGCACTTACCTATTCTGAAGTGAACTCCAAGTCTTAGCACATTCACTGATGTCATTAGCGTTGGCTAACACTAGTAGCCTATTAGCAGCACTAGATGTGGACAAGAAGGCTATATAAAAAAAATCCATTACATGTCTAATCCTCAGCAATTAGAAGTTGCATGCTTCCAGTTTTTTTTCGTTTTCATTTCTTTTCTGACCACAACAGTGTGTTTAGTTGATAAGCAGTTTAGTTTAGTGGGTTTACCCTAGTAAACCCTAGGGTTTAGTTTATAAACATTGCTGCTGATGACTTGAATTTTGACAACGAGAATGTTTGCTGAGATATGCTCAAGCAGCGCTAACAACATTTTTGAGCACAAACAATCGTGAGAAGTGAAATGATTGGACCAACAGATTTCCTAGTATGGCATTTATTTTTATTACAGTCTGAATGTGAGAATAAAACCAAACAAATGAAGTAGCCTAATTGCATTTTTTTATATAAATGTAACAAATATAACATCTCTCACTCGCAATCAGTGTTCTACGACCAGCCTGAAATATCAAACATGTTTGATACTCCCGATTTCACGATCGGGGACTATTCGAACGGCTATGATTCTATCTTAGAACACTTGGTGAGTCGGGGTGATCAATGACCCTCAGCCCCGACTAAGCTACCATGGCAACGCCACTCCCGACTGTCGATCTGAACAAAAATCGTTACGGTTCTCTTGTAGTGTGTGGTGGCCTTACGGCAGAACCAAAGATTCTAGAGCACTACGCACTACAATCTTTTGGCAGAACTTCTTCCTTTTTTAATTCTTTGTTCCCTCTTTCCTGCCCAGGCTTTTAGACTTCTGGTTGGGCAATATTTGCTTTGGCATGTTGTTGTCATGGTTTCACTTCAGTTTTGGCGTTTATATGTTGACTGAGATATTTTTTCAAAACTGCACGTATAAACAAGATTAAAAAAAAAAATGAAAAAGGATCATCTATGTTTTAAAAAATGCCTGTGGACATATAGATGTAGCCTTTGTTTATAAAAAATTGAACGAAGCGGAAAAAAAACTGTGTTCCAACCTCTGTAACTCTGTGTCTGTATGTCACAGAAACAAACATACTCTTCTCTGGCCTTCTCTGTTAATCATGTGTTTGTTTATATAACAGTGTTGTCTTGTTGTTTATATTTCATATAGTCGGCAAAAGGTCAAGATACAGAAGCCTTTTAAGTTTTGAGAGACCACTTTGTGGCCTACGTTTTTCTTTTCACTTAGACTGGTATTCCCTGTTGTGGCCATATGAGTTTACCAAAAATTTGTATGAAACAACAGAGCCAATCATAGGGAAATATTTTTTGTTAAAATTAGAATTTGAAAATGTCAAATTTCTTGCATTTTTACTTTAGTTATGTGTAGAGGTGTGAATCTTCACTGGTCTTAGGATTTGATTCGATCCCCCAATAGCCTACCGTCATCTTGGTATTTGCACTTGTAGCATGGGCATAGTGTGTGTGAGCGTGGCATACGGGATATACGTGTTGGAGCTGGTGTGGAACATTATTAAAGAATTGACAACTGTTCAGAATACGGCCCATGTCCTGTCTGGAACTTGATGGAGTATAATTATAACAGTACACGAATAGTACATGTTACATGGTGTCAGAAGCGGGCTGAATCCCACCTCAGACGCAAAGAAGCAGTCGCCCGTCAGTCGTGATAAAGTTAATTAATTATACGACAAGTACATCCCAAGTAATTTGCTGTAAATGCTAAACTATGGTAACGCTAGTCAGCAGTTAGAAATTGAGTGCAACAAGCTAGCTAGTCAGTCAGTCAGACCACAAGGGAACGTATGAGTAACGTACGTTGAAAGGACAGTGCGAAGGACGGCTCGACGGCAAAGAGGAAGAGAAAAAAACATGATGGATTCACTTTTCGGACTTTTCTACATGGCCCAACTGGATTCGTCGATTTGAAAGGTTCCGTGTGGTCGGCCGGACTGGACAAGAAAAACGAACAGTATCAGGTGAACGCATTGGTTTATGCAATGGGAGATAAAGCAGATGATATTTTGTCAACGCTAGTATTCGATGCTGAGAATGTAAATAAGTACCGACATTTTGCAGCAGTGTATAGGTCAGGCAGAGTAGGTGCAGTGCTCGAGGCAGAGGAAGAGGATGCGCTTTTCCTGGGTGCAGTGTCCACGGGGAGGAAACATACATGGAAAAACACATTGAAAGTGAATGGACAAGAATTTACCTTCAAGCTGGATACAGGAGCCGATGCAAGTCATCCCAAGCGCTGCCTCCTCAGAGAAACTGCACGGCCCACTCACCAAAGCATCCATACCACTGTGTGTGCAACGAACCGCTGCAGGTGAAGGGCCAGTTTTACGCTGTCATGACATATAAGTACAGAACAACATTACAGCCAATGTATGTAGTACAGAAGCTAGCCAAACCATTGCTGGGTCTGCCAGCAATCTCAGACCTAAAACTGCTGCATGTAGTGGATAGTGTAATAGAGTCAGAGACTGACATGAAGAAACAGTACCCCCAGGTCTTCACGGGACTGGGCTGCCTCCAAGGGGAGAACAAAATCAAATTGAAGGCTGACGCTAAGCCCTATGCACTGTCACTGCCACGCTGTGTTCCTCTGCCACTGCACAACAAGGTCAAAGAAGAGCTCCAAAGATTGGAGAAAATGGGTGTGATCGTGCCCATAGGGGAGCCTACAGATTGATGTGCAGGCATGGTTGTGGCACCAAAGACCAATTGAAAAATAAGGATCTGCTCTGACATGACTCATCTGAATGAGTACATCTGCAGAGAGACACACATCTTGAAACCCTGGCCAAGCTGGCAGGGGCAACCGTCTTTTCGAGGCTGGATGCTACAGCTGGATTTTGGCAGGTACCCCTATATCCACAATCAGTCCCACTGACCACATTTATCACCCTTATTGGGCGATACTGCTACAAGAGACTTCATTTTGGCACTGGAGCTCTTCCAAAAGCGGCTGACCCAGGTCCTGATGGGGTTAGAAGGGACTGTATGCCAGTTTGAATGCAATATACATTCATTCAGACGAGATGTAAATCAGCATTTAGAAATCCACACTCTGAATACCCCTGCTCTAATGAGCTCTCCCATCGCGAAGCGTGAATGGAATGGAACACTGAAAAAGACGCCATTCAGGGGCCTGTACTATGAAGCGGGGTTACTGGCTTATCAGGGCAACTTCGAGAGTAACTTGATCACGTGTTGCATAACTTTCCGATTAACCAATACTACGAAAGGTGGATAGGTTTAAACCGAGGTATGCTGCCATGGCTATATACGCCGCACGCCAAAATTGGTCCGAGCAGTTTATGTTCTTGGTTAAACCGAGGTTTGTGCTTAACCACACCCCACAAGAACCGCCCCTCCCCCAACATTTTCGCCTAAGCCAGTGGCAACGGTTGGATGATCCGTTTGGCGCTCGTTTGGTGCTCGTATTGTGAGGTACTCTCTTCGCAGGGTGAGGGTTTTTAGAGGCCGAGGGAATGTCTTTGTTAGTTAATAGGCAGATGTCTCTGACATCATCACCTGCCGTAATAATACTTGTACTATTGAGCTGAGGTGCTTTACGCTTTTGCCAGTAGACAATTCCTGTATTCCGTTGGTGATGCTGAACATCTGAGCAAGAATATGTTGTATAAGTCGCAAGATAGTGTGTCCTAAACAGGATGCATTTGTCGTTTTCCCTGGCCATTTAACCGCTCTGCAAATTAAAGAAGGATTTTAAGCAATCGTGGGTAATCACTAGGCCTAATATAGGTGTCATACACTTCCATAAAGGCAAGTGTGCAAGTGTACCCCAGAGCATGAGGGCAATTATGTCAATCACAAATCTTTTCACAGCATCAATGTGCAGGTGTTGGGTATTAGGTGTATTTTGATGTATTATGTACTAGCCCATAACCCACATAAAATATTAATTTGCATTTTGTTTGGGAGATTATTCTGAAAATGATAGCCTATAAATAGCCTACTAATTTCACATTCTTACTCTAATCCTTTAACATGTTTTAAACGTCTTTCTGTCCAACCACATTGGGTGGCCCTGTTAATTTACAGGTGAAACATTTTGCCTTCAATTCTTAGTTGACATGTGATCAGGCAAGTCTGGATGCAAGGTGACCAGGCTCAGTCAATGACTCCCACATCTTTAGGGAGTCTATCCTATCTGGAAGATTTGAAGAAGGTACAGTATAGGCAGTTTGGGGACAAACCAACACGTTTAGCTCTTCATTTCATCACAGGGCGTTTTGATATCGATTGATATGGCACTTCTGAATTGTGTTACATTTTTTAGGCGATTTTAAGAATTATTTGAAAACATTTCAGGCATTCTGCAATAAATAATCCCCAGTACAGATTTAAGAAACATGTGGCAATAATGTTTCACTTTCTACACATCCCGATCGGAAATACATTGCCAACAAGTCTTTCTTTGCTCACGGCTTTAATTTGCCCTGAAGAGTACATTTGAACTCTTCTTAGCTTGTCGTGATTATTGTGCATTCCCCATCAGTGAAATAAGGTGATCGCGCCATCGTTGAAAAGGGTTACTTGCGCTGAAATCCGCTCCTTTAACGTGAATGCACAAAAACCCCAGTTAGGTTAATGCCGGTTCAACAAATCAACCTCATAACCAGCGTCGTAGTACCGATTAACACCAATTAGGATAACCTGGGTTTGTCAACCCCGGTTTAACAAGGTAACGGGTTAGTTCTGGGTTGGATAAACTCCCTTCATAGTAGGCCTACAGGCCCCTGACCTGCGCTCCCATTTGGATAGGCCTACTTGCACCCCAGAAACCTATAGCCTACAGGTAGCTTAACTGACAACATTTGTTAACCAAGTCAATTTATTAAGACAAGCATGTTAATGTTCTAAAGTGATTAGTGTGCGCATAACAAGAACTTTTACATGACCGTAGTTTACTTTAAAAGTTAAATAGCCTAAAGCATTTACAATGAATCATGATCTTAGCGTCTTTTGTTTATTTAGACTACATGCGGTAGTTGCATCTTAACAAAGCAATCTAAGCCTTCCCCTAAACCTCCAGGTAATCCCATATCACAAAACAGCATTTTTTATTTAATTTGATCACAGCATGATAAGTTTTGCGCAGCCGGCAAACCCGATAAATATAGGGACAGATGCGGTTCAGTCTATCACACCGTTGTCAAAAAATCAAGCTCTATGTCACTACAAAATAATCAATTATGTTCTCGCGATGCATCGATTATATGAATAATTTCAACACCCCTAGTTATGTGGATAATCTATAAGATGTGGAATTTAGCTGGAATCATGTGTGTTATAATGTGTGTTATAATATGTGTTATAAATAATTGACATGTATGAGGCACATAGGTTTTGCATGTTTTGTGACTTCCCTTTTCATAATTAGTTTTTTTTCTGCAATCTTTTGTCATTATTTCTTTAAAAATAAAGAGATAAATGCGTACAAAAACATGTGCAAGTAAGACTAGGTGGATGAATGAATATGCATCTGAAACCTTGTCTGCTCACATGAAGTGATTAAAGTTCCTTTCAGATAGAAACGAAAACCGCTGTCGGTAGTCTACACAAACCTAAAGCAATAAAAGGCCAATAGTCTAGTAAAAGACTACAGTTCACGCAACAGTAGCTGAAATGCCTACAGGTCAAAATAATAGGCTTTGAAAAGGGATTGAAGTCAAAACACATTTTTCACAAGTAGTCTCACATTAGGAGAAAAATAGAGCCTATAGGTCTCACATTAGGAGAAAAATATAGCCTATAGGTTGCAGTCTGAAATATTTGACTGTCTGTTGCCTTGCATGGAGTGCCTTTTTACATTCCATTTGTTTTTATGACATACACTGATAGGTATAGCCAAAATATGTTTTAGTGTTTTCATAATTTGTCTACATGTCTAAATAAATAAAAAAAAAAACATTATTTAGTTTCATTTAGTTTAGTGCGCTTGTTTAGTGCGCTTGTAAAGTTGAACTGAACCGAGATGGCTTGTGTCAGTGGAGAACCCACATTAGTCAAATCAAACAAACACCAGCAACAGTTCATAGCTTAAAGTGCTAAACTTCATTTGGTCCATGGTGTTAGCTCATAATGGATCCAAAATATTTTGATAAAACGAGACTGCGTTGTTGCAACTATGATCCACTTAAAACAAATGAATCCTGACAAATCCTATCATATAAAACCTGCTGCAAAATGAAATTTCACAATTTTTTTTAGCAAAATTACAGTGGTTTGCACAATAAAATCAGCTTTGTTTTGCTGAAAAAGGCAGTTAAGTTTGACAGGAAATTGCTATAAACCTCATGAAATTATCACTATTGTGTTATATTGCTATAATAATTATAGTCCTCATACTGTCATTTTGATATGAAACAGCACCTTGTAGCTGTAGATGTGAAAAGGATTCTGCTTGGGTTTAGGTTTCATTGAGATTTTGTAGAACATCAATTATTCAGGATGATCATCTTCTGGGGACTACTCTTTCAAAGGAGCAGACCTCTATAGAATGTTCTGTAACTCTGTTTATTCTCTTTGCAGGGGGATTCAGGTGGCCCATTGGTTTGTCTCTCAGAGGGTGGTAAATGGTTCCAGTCAGGAATTGTGAGTTGGGGCGAAGGTTGTGCCCGTCGTAACAAGCCTGGTGTGTATACTCGTGTGATTAAACTGCGAGACTGGATCAGAGAAAATACAGGTATCTAGTGCAGAGGCCAGAGTTCAAACACAACTATCAGTGTTTCAGAATGCCTTCGGCTGTAGAATGTTCTAGACAATGGTTCTTTGAAAATAATTATCTTTTTCTGTAGTTTACTTAGAATTTGTATTTTGGTACTTGCATACTGCTAATGTAAAAATGTAAAAGTGGGATTTAAACAAATTTGATTGATGAATGAGGTCCAATGAAGTTGACAAACAATAATGTTTGCTATGTGTTTTATTGCTAAGTGTGTATTATATTTTTCCAAATAGTTTTCACACAACAATGCATTTATATGACTTCACATTGTACATTTAAATCCATTATTTTCACCATCAAAACCACCATCATGTCACTGTATTTCTTTTTTTTTTTTTTTTTTAAATGTGTGTGATTAAATGGTAAATGGACTGCATTTATATAGCCTACGAGTACTCCTACGAGCACTCAAAGCGCTTTACAATGTATGCCTCTCATTCACCCATATGCATTCATATTCCGGTGGCAGTGGCTGCCATGCAAGGTACCATCCTGCCACCAGGTTAAGTATCTTGCTCAAGGATACTTCGATGTAGTCAGATGGAGTGGGGCTCGAACCTGCAACCCTCCGGTTGCCGAATGGCACCTCTACCACCTGCGCCACCATCGCCCCATTATGTTATGTAATTTCCTCAATGTAACAGATGTCTCCCGAGATGGCTCCTTGACTTATTCAGATTATGTCATCGTTTCAACCAATATATATAGGGTAACTGGAGTGCAGATTTAATTCTTCTATGAGTTTTATCCTTTCAGCATTCTATGTCAAGCAGCTTTGTGTACCAATGCACTCCCAGTTTCTCTGTGCAATAAAATATGAAAATGAATAAAATATTGTCAGTACATTATTTTTGTGATGTTATACAGTATCCCACCATCATGATTCTTATATTGGCAGATTTCAAACAACCTCCTTTATCCAAATGTAAAAAGGCATTTGTTCTGGCATGCTCCCAATGGTGAGAGATCTGGATAAATGTTAAAAAAAGAAAGAAAGACTGTCTGATTTGGATAGCCAAGACTGTCTTAGGGGAAAAAACAAGACAGCCAAATTTGAGGTTAAACAGGAGTTCTTTTAACTCTTCATATAATAACTATTGGGGTTTAGAGTTGAGTGAGCCACTTCATTCATACTTTTTATTAGGTAGAATATTCTGTTTAATATTGGGTTATTATTTTTTTATCATTTATATTAAGTATGTAAGCTGATCTGGCATTGGATGCTTTCTTATGGTCTTTGAAGCCATCCTTTAATGCAAAAGCAGAACACTTTCAATTTTACGCCATATGATAACGCCAGATGATTCTTTTTGTGTAGATTTAATTTCTACTGTGGCCATAAAGTCTTAGTAGAAATATATATATTTTTAAAGGTAAGCTATATAGAACGGTGTTGTATCTTTCACTTGGATGTAAAATGTAACATATTTCTAACATATTTTCTAACCTTGGACTTATGACCAGTAGAGTCTGACAGTATTGTCACCACCAAGATCATACAGGTAACACAGTTCAGAGGGTAATACAGGCAAGTTTTTTTAGTGATAATGAATGCAGCCGAGAGGGCCAAGGTACTTAGGGAGTGCAATGACTCTTAGTTTGGAGGAGGTCACTATAGCATGCAGTCAACGATAGGGAAGGCGAGGAAGCCTACATTGGGACGATATTTAGACTGATGCACAGAAATGCGTTGCAGAAATTCCTCAAGTGTCCCATAGAATGTCAAACACATTTACCTTGTTATTGTTGAATTTAGGTAGCTTACGGTATCCAGTGGACCATAGCAAAACTTCAACCGCCGTCTTGCGCCTCGTTCTACATGTAAATTTCAAGCTTGAAATGGCTGGGGTGAAAAAAGCCAATCTGAAACGAGGTGGCTCTTGACTTCGGCAGCACTAAGATACACCTCCTATATTTGCATGGTCCAACCAAAGATCGTGTGGAAACGTCTCTGGTCCAATCCCCTATTGCTTCATGAATTTGCCAGGGGAGGTGGGAATTACGAATATTTCCGTTCTAAGCCTTTTAAATGAGCCTGTAAAAAATGCGCCAGCAGTGCTCCTGGGTCACTTTCAACCGCACAACCGATCAAAAAAATGTGTGGGCGCTTTAAACCCCTGTGCTGCACACAATTGATGTAAGCTAGCCATGAATTGTCATAGGCGTTGATTTGATTGGGCCCCTTACATGCACATAAAATTTCAAACGACACACAATGACCATCACAGATTTGCTGACAAAGTGGGTTGCCGCCAAACCATTGTATACTCAGGTCTAGAGATGTCACAGAAAATTGCCGATAATGTTGAATGATGATAATTTTGATTTAGTTGAGAAGATTTTTATAGATAGGGTGAGAGTTTGTAAATGACCTCAATAAGGGGTCTGTCAAAATCAGAATCAGGTTTTATTTGACAATGCAATTACTATATTGCTGAAGATGCAATGAGCTGAGAAAGTTGTAGGAAGGCCTCTGGTGCAACTTGCAATCTGAGGGGACTGCTGCCTGTGTGCTTTTGATCTGCATTTGGTTGGTTAACAAGTGCTGTTGCCAGACAGAGAATATTTAGAATGTAGAACTGTGCTATTGTGCTTAATTGTTTTTATTAGTTAGCATAGATAAATCGCCAGCCTACCATTGTCTCTATACCCTTCTAACACCAAATGTCTTCTCCAGGCCAATCAGGTCATACACACAGTGCTGACACTTGTTAGAGAAAAATACCTTCTGGGTCACAGCGGCCTTCAGATAACTGAGCAAGTGTGGATGCCAACCTTCTGGGTCACATCCGGCTACAGGTAGTGTTAGTTTAAATTGAGGAGCTGTGGTGGCATACCTTCTGGGTCACAGCGGCCTCCACTGAGCAGCTGTGGATGTCAACCTTCTGGGTCACAGCGGGCTACAGTGTGTTTTTTCTGAGGTCTGGGGAATGTACATAAACCGAGTGGGAACAACTGAGCCTTATTGGGACGCTGGTGTATCTCAGCCCTTTGGGAGTACATTTCTGGCAGTCCCGGATTACCGAGACGCTATAGTGACAAGCCTTCTGGGTTATAGCAGGCTTTGGGTACTGAGGAGCTGTGGTGACATACCTTCTGGGTCACAGCGGCCTCTGGCAGGTGTGGTTGTCAACCTTCTGGGTCACATCGGGCCACGGTCATTGCATGCATTGCGTTTGTTATTTTGGTTTCTTTTCAGCCAAGGCTACTGTCGTCTGTATGAGAACTGTTGTGTGTTGTCTGTTTGAAAGCTGTTGTGTTGTTTGTCTGTTTGAAAGCTATTGTATTGTCTGTCTGTCTAAAAGTTCTCGTATTGTGTGTTTGTTCATGCGCAGCTGTACTGTTTGACTGTCGTGTGCGCAGCGGTATTACTGTCTGTTATAAGCGCAGCGATATCATATGTGTTGGAGTGTCTGCGTGTGAAACTGTGAGTGTGTGACTAACAACGTGAGTGGATGTTAAGCAGTGATAATTCTGGCAGAGACGAAAGAGTGTTTACCCTTAGTGGGAATTGGTGGTCTGATACGATAGATACACATGGTGTAGTGAAGGGGGGTGAGATAATAAGAAAACAGTTTTTTGTCATTAACAATAAAGATCACGAGTTAAGGAGACATTACCCGCAGCAGGTGGATGAAATAATTAAATATCGGGAGGCTATTTTATGCAATACGAAAGAGGCTATAAAGACACTTAACTATTGTGAAACAAACCGGGGGAAGCAACTGAACCGACAGTGTGGGGAGTAATTGGATTTACAAGTTTTAAGACTGGGCAGACTAAGAAGAGAGGGATTCTGTCCCAGAAATGTGGAATTCAAATTAATCTTCCAACCATTTTTAAATTTAAACACTGACAAAACAGGGGGTTGAACTAATTGACATGCTAAGTAAGGAGAAGTCTCATATCAAAGTTTTCAGTCTGATGACTTAAAGTCAAAACCCTGAAATACATTGTAATTTTGTGGATGGTTTAATAGTAGAAATAATTGAAAGGTTTAGTAGTAGAAACAGTTGAAATATTATTTAGTAGAAATAGTTGAAATTTTACATATATTTAAGTTATATTAGTTGTTGACGGATGGCCACCGTATAGTTATGAACCTCAATGCTTGAACATATATTAACTTGATATTCCAGCAGGTTTCAGTTGCCAGCAGTGGTGAGGAGGATTTTGCTGGAGACATCACATACATGGTAAGTATTGGGGACACAGTATACGAAAAGACTAAAGGTTGCCCACACTGGGCAGAACCTAAGTGGACTGTACCGTTTAAAGTAACTCAGGTGTCTAGGGGGTCAGTCCACACAGACAAAGAAGGGGACAACAATTGGTACCACATCTCACACTGTGCTTTAGTCTGAGAAACACAGAAACAAGGGGGGCTGTGCTCGAGTGTGTGAGTGAGTGAGACTGATACAATTGGAGGCTGCTGATAATATTCTGGGCTGAGGGCCGAGAGTGTGTGGGTGTGTGTGTGTGAGAGAGAGAGGGGGAGTGGAAGACAGCGAGAGCAAGTGTGTGTTTGAGAGCTGAGCCTTACCTCTAGTTTAGAACTAAATCGATCTAAATTGGGACAAAATTAAATTTAATTGTGGGAGTGTAGAGCCTATATGGGCCTGGCTAGCACCAGCAGCCACAGGGCCTGTGAGGAGCTGAGGTGATTGTGGACGTGGAGGAAGAAGGGACATGAATTTGTGTGACGTGACTGACTGCAGAGGAGACCAGAGAGCATGGAGAGGTTATGAGGTATATCTTTGACCTTTTGCTAATGTGGGCCCTGAGCATGACTGGGGATTTCCATACAACTCAGGCCAGCTGGCCTCACAGGTAAGGGGGTGTAAAAGTTTTTGGTAGTCAGGGCCAGATAATTCATGGGTGACACAAATCAAATACTGATGTCAGTAAATAAAGGCTTGTTGAAAAAATCTGTTAAACTAGAAGGGTGGAGTCCGACCTCATGCCAAATCAAGGCAGGACATCATGGGGGCCCAACAGAGCGTATTTTCTATTTAGGATTGGGGGTAGACATTCCTGGAGCTGATCCAGAAGGGTTAATCAGAATGAAAATAAAAAAGAAACCAAGAGGTGCAACGTCAGGTTGCCAGCCTGTAATGCCTTCTGCAAGGCCTGACATAGTACAGGCGTTTGGGGCGAACAAAATAGCTGCGTTTGATACGGTAAACCACAGTATTCTATTATCTATACTGGCAAACATGGGCATCAAGGGTGATGCATACTGCTGGTTCAAATCCTACCTCACTGGGCGACTGTTCAAAGTATCCTGGCTAGGACACACGTCTGCGCCTTACCACCTTGCTACTGGAGTGCCCCAAGGATCTGTGTTGGGCCCCCTTCTTTTCTCCATCTATACCACTTCTATGGGCCAAATCATCCGCCAGCACGGCTTCTCTTACCACTGCTATGCCGATGATACCCAGCTCTATCGGTCATTCTCACCCAATGACCCAACCATCCCAACGCGAATCTCAGATTGCCTCTCTGACATCTCTGCATGGAAGCAAAACCATCATCTCCAGCTGAACCTCTCAAAAACCGAACTGCTAGTCCTCCCCGCTAAACCAACTATTCACCACAACATCTGCATCAACTCTGGCTCCTTGTCTCTTGCTTCCTCACGGGTAGCCAGGAACCTAGGTGTTATGATTGATGACCAGCTAACCTTCAATGACCATGTTGCCTCTGTTGCCCGGGCCTGCCGCTTTGCTCTATTCAATATCAAAAAGATCAGATCATACCTAACTCAACAAGCCTCCCAATTGTTGGTTCAAACTATGGTCCTCTCATGCCTTAACTACTGCAATGCCCTTCTGGCAGGACTTCCTGCCTGTGCCGTCAAGCCACTTCAGATGATCCAAAATGCTGCGGCGCATCTCATCTTCAATCAGCCGAAGAGGATGCATGTCTTCCCTCTACTAATTGAGCTCCACTGGTTGCCTCTGGCGGCTTGCATCAAATTCAAATCACTGAGGCTGACTTACAAAGTGCTTAGAGGATCTGCCCCTTTTTATCTAAGCGCTCTCATAAAGGCTCAGGCTACCCCCCGACAACTCCGGTCCTCCAATGACTGTTGACTGGCAGTCCCGGCACCTCGCCCAAGGCAACCCAGACTCTTCTCATGTGTCGTCCCACGCTGGTGGAATGACCTACCAAAAACAATCAGAACAGGGCCTTCAAAAAGCTCTTAAAGACCCAGCTATTCAGAGAACATCTTCTATCCTAGCACTAAATTGAACTGAAGCACTATTCCCTTGCACTATGCTCTTTAAGGTTTCTGCTATGTAGCTTGATTGTTATCCTCTTTTTGTAAGTCGCTTTGGATAAAAGCATCTGCTAAATGCATAAATGTAAATGTAAATAACACACCAGCACATACTGGAGTTGGAGACAGGTTTTAAAGAAAGTAATGCATGAGTAGACAGCATGGTGGAGAGTGCTAGACAAGTGGGGGGTGAGAGACTGCATTGTGTGTGCAATCACGAGCCCAAGCCTGAGGATGGGAGACACCGCCTTTGAAGACAGCACACATGCCGGTAAGCCTGGGAGCGATATACCATGTTTGATTGACCTACTACCCTATGGCACCTAAAGAGGTAACACCACCAATTTTCCGGGTTGAGAGGGTAAGACATTTAACATGTTTTAAGAACGAAAACAAGGCATTGATTGCAAAAAGACTGGGTGAGCTGCCAGGGACTGACTGCAAGAGTGTGACTGACTAACTTTTGCAGCTTCAAGGTTAACAGTAGCCAGGGCTGATGTGTGGTGGTGCTCTCTCTTATACTCACCTATATATATTCAGACTGACAGTGACCTGTTGACCGAAATGGCCCCCAGGACCGGGACTTCAACTGACAGTGAGTCAAGGTCAGCTCTATTTGGGGATGTGTTTGGTAAGAGCACGGGGGGAGTGTGGATTGATGCAATTGGCAAGGCTAGGCACATTCCTGATGAATTTAAGTTAGCAGATGAGATAGCAGTGGGTTGGAGGCTTTTCCAATATCGCTAATGTGCTAGGGCCTGGCCATGATTTTTACATTTACATTTATGCATTTAGCAGACGCTTTTTTGGATGGTTGGGTCATCGGGTGAGAATGACAGATAGAGCTGGGTATCATCGGCATAGCAGTGGTAGGAGAAGCCGTGCTGGCAGATGATTTGGCCCAAAGAAGTGGTATAGATGGAGAAAAGAAGGGGGCCCAACACAGATCCTTGGGGCACTCCAGTAGCAAAAGAAGTAAAAGTAGTATACACTCATAAAAAAGTAGTATACACTCATACCACTAAATCTTAACATTCGGTTAATCATACATTTTAAGATTTTTTGATTGTATAAGTTTTTGAAACAGAGAGTTATTATGTTTTGATAGTGTGGCCAGAGAACTGTTTACTAATGTTATCGAACTATTTCACTCTGATAGACTTGGATGTCAAATAAGCCAAGACACTCTTGCTGGCAGCCCTGTTGAGCCACAACAGGGTGGGCAGCCTCTGGGGGAAGGTGTCCCGGCAACGGAGTAGAGCGTAGTAGATAACGCATTTGCTTCACTGTGCTAGATGCTTAACAAGTGTCCATTGATAGCTTTTGTGTAACAATAGTGTGCCCATGGGGTGATTTTTTCGACACTTATGTATCCTGCTTTTAGTGCGCACAGATTAGGGTTTCTAAGTAGCAAGATGTTTTTATCTCCCCACGTAGATTTCGGCCTCATAAATGAGGCCAAAGGGGGGAGTGTTAGAGAAAAATGGTGAAATAACACTAAACTTGCAACAAGATACAAGGCCATGTGTGTGCGAGAGCAAAGACTGGACAATCTGTGTCCTGTGAAAATGTTGCAAAGTAAAGATATTTGGTCATGAGATGCTTTGCGCATTCTCCTGTCTCATGGAAACTTTCACTTTTCTCCATGTGACATGGGTGTCAACCGGAAGAGGTATAGAACCAACTCCTGTATTAGTTAGAACTTGGCCATTTTCTCCAGCATACAGTAGTCTCTGATTGCCATATGCTGTAAGAATCTAAGCTTACCACTAAGCCATTCAAATTCTATTCTCGGTCTCCTAGTGGCTCCATCCTAAACAAACACGCATTTATCACTTTACTCATACTCTTACTTTGGACAGATCAATCTAAGCTATTCCAATGTGTTGTTCCGTGCTGGTGTAATGAAATTCCTGAAGTTGGTATGCCCTGAAGTTGGTAATGTCCTGAAGTTGGTAATGTCGCTAAGTAACTGTTGTAAATGTAGGCCTGTAATGATAGACTTAATTTGTTTGGGCCATATATCAATCCGAAGTTTCTCTAAACTAAAATGTTTTTTTTTCTTTGCTTGTTGGTTTGTTACTTCCACAGATTGGAGGGCATGAGCTGAGTTTTCCCCACAGCATTCAGTGACCAGTCAACCCGGGACATGACTGCATCCTCACTCCACTACTCATTGCACACTGTACGATATAGGAACAATAAATAGGTACATATGTACATGCATATGTATGTTCATTTTAACACTTTAGGATTACACAAATAAATGTAAAACTGGGTATGCCTGTCTGGGTGTCAATTAAATTGATATATTGTTATAGGAGAAAATTAGATTAGTATTTATTCATTTATTTTGAGATTAAAATAACTGGTCAGGTTTTGTGATGAAAGTGGACAGAGCTATGCTTAGGATGATGCAACAAGATTTCAGGGACATTAAGTGTATTCAACCAACCAAGATCAAAAGTAAATATGGCACCTCAAGCATTATTTTATTCTTTAATTATATCTTGAGGGGAGTTATTTAAGGAGTAGTTTATCTGCCAACACTTGCTGTGAGGTCGTAAAAATGATCCTCATTCTATGCGCATGTTAGACATTTTGTAGTCTCAGTTGATAAAGTGCACGTAGGCGACATTGGGTTTGTTTTCAAGGTAAGTTTCTTTTAGTTGAGAACATTGGCGTCATCAGACGCGGGTTAAGTTTCTACTGTGTTTAATTGGGGCAATATTTCGTAGAAATAGACTTTGAGAATTAGCATATGCAGGCTCCATCTGTATCTACTTAACTGTTAACTATTATTTTCGGGTAAGTAGCAGGTTAGGTTAACATCACTTTCATTCTTTTAATAAAGAACATAGAAATTAGGGGGCGATAAAGACGTCTATTTTCCAACGCAAATTGCAAAAGATAATACTTCCGGATATCTATAACAAAAAAATTGGGTCCTTCGTTAAAGCTATGGTCTACGATTCTGAAAATCACTTGAGCCTCTGAGACAGATTTGAAAAAAGTATCCCGCCCCCCCAAACCAAATACCTCCCCTCAGTGTACAATGTACAAATGGTCAATTTCTATGATGGATTACGGCCGATAGACTGAATGGATTTTTTTCGTTCTTGTGATTATTCATATTGTGAAGATTGGTCCACAGGACCATAATCACAATACAAACAAAGTTGATAATAATTACAAATATTCAAAATTGTAGACCATAGCTTTAAGATCAGGCAGCTTCACAGCCCGCAAAAATGTTTTAGACAAATCAAAAAGGCGAATTGCACCGGGCGCTAGACCAATCAGAACGATTTGGCCGTTGCTTAACCATGCCCCTCACAGATTCGGTAACCCTAACAGATCCGATACCCACACTTTCACTGCGACACCATGCAGCAAAAGACTAACATTAATAAGACTAGAAAGGGATTAGCGTTATTGCATATGCGGTCTCACAAGTTTGTATCCACTTTGTTATTTAACGCTACACACTTTGTCCATTAACAAGGACACTGTGCCAAACTTTACCCTGTGTACTTCTAGCGAATGTTCTGAAATTAACTGGGGGTATGTTAGAGATTTTCTGTCGCTTTAGTGCTTTTCTTACATCACTAGTAACCTTTCTTAACAATTTCTCAAAACATCTGGTGCAAATTGCAAAACCTATTGTACCTGCAAACTTGCTCAAAATCGATAATTCATAACTCAAAAGCAAGTATTCATGTCAATGAAAGTACCAGTGTCATCAGAATGAGATGTCTTGACACAATTTTTATGAACAAGATTTTATTATAGGCCGTAAGGTGAACCCTGTTTTCGTTTCATCTCACTCCGACCTCTGTAAACTACACACTCTTTGGGCCCGATAACGCACACGGCACACAGTACTTTTGCAACTTGCGCAACATATCATTGCTATTTTGTGCGAGCGCATCGTTCTTTTTTTCGTTAGAAATGTACGTCGTCAGGATAGCAGAAGGCTTTGCGCTCTGTCGGGCGTGTCAGTGAAAAGACTGTGGTGCAGCGCATAGCGTAAATTTGCTATTTTACAAGAAGTAAAAGTGAATTCGCCACTGACTAGAAAAAACCTGGTCAGGAATCATTTTTTTTTATTTTACGGGCACTTAGCGCTTTGGAATATGGAAGAGTGCAGGCACAGGCTGTTTCTTTCATCAGCAGGAGCAAGCAGCAGCCCAGTCCTCGAAATATAAAATTCAAATGTACATCGCATACATCACACCATGCTTATTTTATTAAAATATATAATATTTCCAAACCTTAGTTGATTGCAGTAAGCACTGAGAATTAATAACAAGTAACTGAAGGGCTATTTGGCGGATACAGGGATGTAAATACACCTTTTAAGCGAGATTGTCAAGAAACAAGAAAGTACATATTAGGCTACACCATCAGAAGTTAATATTTTGGTTATATATACACTGTAAATCTCCCATGCCTTCACCTCGCGCACATTTTCTTCACACACACAAAACATTTCGCCAGGTATAATCCACCATCGTAATACATAATGGAACATGAAATACGCCGTGCACCGGACTTTTAAAGGGAATGAGTGTGTGAACTCTTATTGGTTTTTAACATGCTACGCCCCAAACACACCCATGACTAATTTACTCATTTAAGACAACCCATTTGAACTATGAGTAGCACTTGGGTCAAACAATTATATTACACAGTTTAGAAGATTATTATAATGAACTGGACCAGTGGTAAGAAGATCTAAGTTTGTCTACTGGAGGTAGGTTGTGCAAAATAAATAGACTAGCAAAGGGATTGTAGTCCAGGAGGTTTAATAAATAAGAAATTATAAAATATATTAGATGTTAATATCAATAAATAATAAAAAATTTTATAAATATAAACAAAATGCAAAATACAAAAATAAAACTTACAGTTTCAATATCAATTCACCTGGGTGCACCCTTGTCTAAATTCTTATCTAATCAATCGATTCAATCAATCAATTAGCTTTTAACAGGAATTATTAAATACAATATTTAAAATGTAATTTTACAGGGATCATTAAATACAATATTCAAAATGTAATTTTACAGGGATCATTAAATACAACGTTCAAAATGTCATTTCACCAGTGTTGAGAATGTATAATATTAAAAGGTCTATCAAAATTATCAAAAGAAAAAGTTCGGTCAATTACAAAGAGTCAATTGCAGAGAGTCAGTAATGTCAGTCTGTGTCAGTAGTACAGTCCTACCACAGCGGTGTGCTGGAAGGCAATGAAGCTCGGAATTCTGGGAGGCTCACCATCTATTTCCTTCCGTGATCTTAAAAACCTGACCAAGTTCGACGTTCTTCAGCACGGGTATTGACGGTTATCTGGTTAAACTCTATGTTAGTTATCTTCTTAGTTTCCCTGTGTCAATTCACTTCCTTCCCGTTTCACTTGATCAGGTGTTAGTTTCTGTCTTCTCCTTGCAGTTTACTGGCAAGTTTATTGAGTTCCACTTACTTCAATTAATAAATCCTTCTTTAATTTCTTTTTCTCACGATGTTTCTTATTACTCTGATCCGTTTCTCTAAAGTTTTGCTTACAGTGGGTTGCCATGGAGACACATAACAAGCTCTCCTATTGGCCGGCTGGTTTATGGGGGTTAACCCTTTGTTCACCGTGCTACATATGTGCCAGGCACGATATTCACTTTTTCTAAAGGAAATATAGCGTTCTGCGCTGGCCCCTCCCCCAAAGACAACTGCGTTAAAGACTTCAGACTATAGAGTTTGCCGGTGAGGTTCCGGAAGTGATTTTCCCATTATTTTTTCCAATTGACATTTAGATTACAACCCACGATATCCGAATTACGGAAGGAAGACGTCTAACTAGCTACGGCATAACAAAACGAATGGTTGTGCTCAACTAGACGCCAAAATGTAATTGTTACAGTAAAAAATTATTTTTTCTACGATTTCCCATAGAAGTACTTCAGTACCCATAATCCTGAGCAATCCCACAATCCCAGCAACGCATCTGATTCGTGGACAAGTACGTTACCATGGATGTGTTTGAAGCCCGGGAAAGCAAGCAAGTTCACAAATGTCACCGCAGCCTACCTCACAACCATGGTTTTGCTCGTTTTACTGCTCGTTTGACAACGACGCTTAAGCCTAACCTAATTTCAACTAGACATCCTTACCATGTCATTTCCATTTCCCTAAGATTTATAAATTTAATATGCTCATTTTCTTACCTTGCTGGATTACATTAGTTTTTCTCTGTATCTGGTGATATGAAGGGTATGTAACGTGGTAAATGGCAGTTGGGCTAATTAAAAACAGTAAATTCAGTTGTTGTGGTGCGATCTATAACAAATGGAAATTACCACAAATCTTGATAAATGCTTTATTATACCAGTCATTATCAATTTTTTTTTCAGGGGAGCTTGACAGAGGCATTTGTAGGGAACCGGTGGAAACTGCAATGGTGGACACCAAAGCGGTGGTTGCAGTCGGGTACAAAATACTGTACCATGCTTTCGGTTAAAAAAAAACGGATCTAAAACTTGATTGATGCAAATCTGAAGATATATACAATATTCGTACAATATTACAACACTATTTACACAAACTACTGAGGAAATACACCAAAATTTTGCTATCCGATTGCAAGAGCAACATCGCGTGGCTGTCGTCTACTCGAGGAGATTCAAAAAGGACGTCGTTATGCGCAATAGTCTTTGGGATAGGATCGGACAGGGTAAGTACTGGCTTCTGGGATATGTAGTTTCTGAACTCGGGGGTAAAAAATATGTACACAGTCTTGTACCTTTGCCTTTTTTTAGCCTTTTCTTTATTTTTTTCACTCTGAACGGAAGGTTACACGGTCATCACCTGCCCCGTAGCTGGATAGAATGAGTCGGGACTTAAAACGTTTTTAAAACGCGATTTTATGGAAAAGTCAATAGCAAAACGGGAGCCTTGGAACCACTTCCTGGTTGGAAGTTCCAGGTTCAATGGCCAACTCTATGCGCGACTGAACTTGAAAATCGGGCCCAGTGTTTCTTCAAGTGGACAAATGTTTTCCTGGACCACCTGGGAGTACAATATAGATCTCCTACTGTTTTCATCATGCAAAATCACATTGGTTGTCTGGAAGGTACAGCAAAGCAGTTAACATTACATTTATTAAAAATGCCAAGTGTAAAATACTTCTAATTCCTTCAAGCAAACAGACAACTAATAAGGCACAACACTTTCAAAGAGGTCATGTAGTGAATCAAAACCAAATTATGGGCCCTATACATAAGCTGTCCGTATGCCATTTTAAATCTTCAAATTACATTAATATTTTAAGGAAAATTAACCCTATAGAACCCTCTCCTCTCCCCTCTCCCCTGGTAAATCCTTCCACATTTTCTCTCCACTATGACGTCCCTGCTAAGAACACACTCATTTATCACACTCAGCTTACAACGAATCTTATCCGTCTCTCAGTTATGCTAGTATGCAGGGGTTAATTTATGCCGGAACAGGATCCGGCACCTTATGATTTTTGCCTTCCAGTGTTCTGGGACTTATTTGAGCGGATCCGGCACCTCTCGTATGTTTTATATATATTAGAAAATAACATTTTAGAAATATTTCAAATAAATAAATGATAACCATATCTTTACTTACAGAACAAATTTCATGTTGTTTATTAACATTTAATGTCATTTGAAAGTCGGAGATCTGTTGATCTGTTACTGGGCAACAAACTAACAAACCAAAAAAAAAAAAAAAAAAAAAAAAAAAAAAAACATAACTTTGCAGCTTCTGGGGAATAAGCAGCGGAACGGTATTTCAATGTAGCCTAGGCCTATTTCAAAATGTCGAAAAGACAGTTGAATTTACTGTCCTTTTAATATATTTTAAACTGACAAACAACATTTGTCCCATTCATGGTTCAATTCAAACGGGACCAGAAAACGGTTATAAATTTCGCCATAGAAATACATGGCTAGCGTACACATTTTCAGGTCCCATGAGGCGGAAATAAAATGGAAGTCACTCGGGCACTCTATAGCTCTGGTTACCATGGTGTCTATGCCTTAATGTACATGACGTACGATACAAGCGCCGCTAACAGTGTAGTCAACCGGTCTTCCTGCTTTAGCCTAGTGATAGCAACATCTTATTTATTTTGTCATTAATCTCCAAATTTGCAAACACGTCGTCCTTATCATCTTTTTTAAGATTCTCCATTGAATGCAGAGGTTGTCTACTCACATGCTTTCGCTCACACCTTATTTGAGGCGGGGCTCCAAAATTAACATTGGATTTCCCATAGGGGAAAAACCTTAGGGACCGGATGTCGTTAAATGTTAACAAGAAACACCGCTTAGCGCCACAGATTTTTTTCCTCCAAGTTCGTGTGCCGCCCCTCACGTGATGCCGTCCTGGGCGGCTGCCCCGTTCGCCCATGCCTAAAACCGCCTCTGCTTCTGACACCCACCACTTTAATTTCAGCTGCAGGGATTGGCGAAAATGGGGACAAATTGTTTTGCACATCCTGTGATAAAGTCCTTGATCATCTAAAAAAAAATCTCTTCCATCAATTACCATACAAGGTACCGTGGTCATCCTATCTGGACGAAACTTCTAGGGGTATGCGTTCAATCCAAACATTTTTATTCACCAAACTGACATGCTTTTTTTACATCAAACTTTGTAGAATCTTTCCTGTGAAAATTTCACTTTCACAATGCACCTACAGTACATGTACAAATTGTGTAAGTCTATACACCAAAAATCTAAAAACTCTATTGAGCGGGTCTTAATATATTACATTTGACATCCAAAGCCCCTATACAATAACATCGTTTCAGCGTTTGTGATGCTATAATCTCGCCTATGTGAATTTTGATTATCAAACATATACATTTGAGTACATATTTGACCACAAATTAACGAAAGTAAAAAGCTAAGTTAAAATGTTTATGAGAAATATAAGATTAAAATGACATATTTTTGAGGGAGTGTCTAATATACACATTATGTTCTTATGACCACGAGATAGCGCCAAAGCATGCAGAGCAGTATAGAAAACATAAAAGCACGGAAGCATGGCTCTGGAAGCACATTTTCTATAAGAGACACGTATGCCTACGTAAAGTACGTAGACACTTGTAAAACCATTGACATAAATGATTTTCTTTCAGAGAATAAAAAGAAACAATGTTTTTAAATCTGTATGCCTGTCACTGTTCTTCTCCCATTTTTACAAGGAGAGGAAAGCATCACAATATTCACTGTAAATTATGAGAGAACGCCACCACAAAAAAAAAAAAAAAAAAAAAAAAACAGTTTCTTTTGTGCATAATTTTCTTTCAGACATATGATTATGTCAGAAAAGTTGTTTGATAAAATGGAGTTTGCCGTTTTGGAGTTATAATAGACAGATTGACATAAAAGACTGTCAATCTTCAGCAAGATGCGTCAGACCCCTCCCCTAACAGTTGTTTCGAAAATGTCTACTGCTCCACCTCCTACTCCTGACCTACAGCTGCTCTTATGACTGTCCTGTGTACATCCGCATGCTTAGAGCAAGCCTCTCATGACACA
>JAGFZM010000076.1:391412-402704 GCA_017657215.1 Limnothrissa miodon
GTAGGGAACCGGTGGAAACTGCAATGGTGGACACCAAAGCGGTGGTTGCAGTCGGGTACAAAATACTGTACCATGCTTTCGGTTAAAAAAAAACGGATCTAAAACTTGATTGATGCAAATCTGAAGATATATACAATATTCGTACAATATTACAACACTATTTACACAAACTACTGAGGAAATACACCAAAATTTTGCTATCCGATTGCAAGAGCAACATCGCGTGGCTGTCGTCTACTCGAGGAGATTCAAAAAGGACGTCGTTATGCGCAATAGTCTTTGGGATAGGATCGGACAGGGTAAGTACTGGCTTCTGGGATATGTAGTTTCATATGTAGGGGTAAAAAATATGTACACAGTCTTGTACCTTTGCCTTTTTTTAGCCTTTTCTTTATTTTTTTCACTCTGAACGGAAGGTTACACGGTCATCACCTGCCCCGTAGCTGGATAGAATGAGTCGGTACTTAAAACGCTTTTAAAACGCAATTTTATGGAAAAGTCAATAGCAAAACGGGAGCCTTGGAACCACTTCCTGGTTGGAAGTTCCGGGTTCAATGGCCAACTCTATGCGCGACTGAACTTGAAAATCGGGCCCAGTGTTTCTTCAAGTGGACAAATGTTTTCCTGGACCACCTGGGAGTACAATATAGATCTCCTACTGTTTTCATCATGCAAAATCACATTGGTTGTCTGGAAGGTACAGCAAAGCAGTTAACATTACATTTATTAAAAATGCCAAGTGTAAAATACTTCTAATTCCTTCAAGCAAACAGACAACTAATAAGGCACAACACTTTCAAAGAGGTCATGTAGTGAATCAAAACCAAATTATGGGCCCTATACATAAGCTGTCCGTATGCCATTTTAAATCTTCAAATTACATTAATATTTTAAGGAAAATTAACCCTATAGAACCCTCTCCTCTCCCCTCTCCCCTGGTAAATCCTTCCACATTTTCTCTCCACTATGACGTCCCTGCTAAGAACACACTCATTTATCACACTCAGCTTACAACGAATCTTATCCGTCTCTCAGTTATGCTAGTATGCAGGGGTTAATTTATGCCGGAACAGGATCCGGCACCTTATGATTTTTGCCTTCCAGTGTTCTGGGACTTATTTGAGCGGATCCGGCACCTCTCGTATGTTTTATATATATTAGAAAATAACATTTTAGAAATATTTCAAATAAATAAATGATAACCATATCTTTACTTACAGAACAAATTTCATGTTGTTTATTAACATTTAATGTCATTTGAAAGTCGGAGATCTGTTGATCTGTTACTGGGCAACAAACTAACAAACCAAAAAAAAAAAAAAAAAAAAAAACTCATAACTTTGCAGCTTCTGGGGAATAAGCAGCGGAACGGTATTTCAATGTAGCCTAGGCCTATTTCAAAATGTCGAAAAGACAGTTGAATTTACTGTCCTTTTAATATATTTTAAACTGCCAAACAACATTTGTCCCATTCATGGTTCAATTCAAACGGGACCAGAAAATGGTTATAAATTTCGCCATAGAAATACATGGCTAGCGTACACATTTTCAGGTCCTATGAGGCGGAAATAAAATGGAAGTCACTGGGGCACTCTATAGCTCTGGTTACCATGGTGTCTATGCCTTAATGTACATGACGTACGATACAAGCGCCGCTAACAGTGTAGTCAACCGGTCTTCCTGCTTTAGCCTAGTGATAGCAACATCTTATTTATTTTGTCATTAATCTCCAAATTTGCAAACACGTCGTCCTTATCATCTTTTTTAAGATTCTCCATTGAATGCAGAGGTTGTCTACTCACATGCTTTCGCTCACACCTTATTTGAGGCGGGGCTCCAAAATTAACATTGGATTTCCCATAGGGGAAAAACCTTAGGGACCGGATGTCGTTAAATGTTAACAAGAAACACCGCTTAGCGCCACAGATTTTTTTCCTCCAAGTTCGTGTGCCGCCCCTCACGTGATGCCGTCCTGGGCGGCTGCCCCGTTCGCCCATGCCTAAAACCGCCTCTGCTTCTGACACCCACCACTTTAATTTCAGCTGCAGGGATTGGCGAAAATGGGGACAAATTGTTTTGCACATCCTGTGATAAAGTCCTTGATCATCTAAAAAAAAATCTCTTCCATCAATTACCATACAAGGTACCGTGGTCATCCTATCTGGACGAAACTTCTAGGGGTATGCGTTCAATCCAAACATTTTTATTCACCAAACTGACATGCTTTTTTTACATCAAACTTTGTAGAATCTTTCCTGTGAAAATTTCACTTTCACAATGCACCTACAGTACATGTACAAATTGTGTAAGTCTATACACCAAAAATCTAAAAACTCTATTGAGCGGGTCTTAATATATTACATTTGACATCCAAAGCCCCTATACAATAACATCGTTTCAGCGTTTGTGATGCTATAATCTCGCCTATGTGAATTTTGATTATCAAACATATACATTTGAGTACATATTTGACCACAAATTAACGAAATTAAAAAGCTAAGTTAAACTGTTTATGAGAAATATAAGATTGAAATGACATATTTTTGAGGGAGTGTCTAATATACACATTATGTTCTTATGACCACAAGATAGCGCCAAAGCATGCAGAGCAGTATAGAAAACATAAAAGCACGGAAGCATGGCTCTGGAAGCACATTTTCTATAAGAGACACGTATGCCTACGTAAAGTATGTAGACACTTGTAAAACCATTGACATAAATTATTTTCTTTCAGAGAATAAAAAGAAACAATGTTTTTAAATCTGTATGCCTGTCACTGTTCTTCTCCCATTTTTACAAGGAGAGGAAAGCATCACAATATTCACTGTAAATTATGAGAGAACGCCACCACAAAAAAAAAAAAAAAAAAAAAACAGTTTCTTTTGTGCATAATTTTCTTTCAGACATATGATTATGTCAGAAAAGTTGTTTGATAAAATGGAGTTTGCCGTTTTGGAGTTATAATAGACAGATTGACATAAAAGACTGTCAATCTTCAGCAAGATGCGTCAGACCCCTCCCCTAACAGTTGTTTCGAAAATGTCTACTGCTCCACCTCCTACTCCTGACCTACAGCTGCTCTTATGACTGTCCTGTGTACATCCGCATGCTTAGAGCAAGCCTCTCATGACACATTTTCCAAGCGTATATTGCTTCTGTAGAACCCCTAAGGAAAGCTGCTAAATTTAGGCTAGCTGTTCCTGTAACAGTGACAATAAAGAGATCTCTTTTGAACAGAGGCGGTTATAGGGGTGGGGCCACAGGGGCCCTGGCCCCACCTCTAATTTGATTGGCCCCTGAAGTGCCCCTATTCTGTCAATCAACTGGCGAGACAAACAACCGCAGGATGACTGTTCACTGATCACTGTTGCAATTCCACCTCCAAACTGTTAGCGGCAGTAGGCGTATTGTGTCAACAACTCAATGTGGAGGGCTTGATTGACATGCCTAGCGGTGTTGAATACAGACATGTGCGATCGCGGATACTTTGGTAAACATACCAGGCTGCAGAGATGCTACCTGGCTAACGCAGTGAATAGAACAGGCTCCAACACTACTTCCAGGCTGGTTACCCTCACCAATATCACATCTGATAACTCTGTAACAAACACTACGATACAGGAATCATTATCCCACCACCTAAGTAGGGCAAAGGGTCAAACAGCTAGTCTTCGTGTGCACCCTCACATATTCTGGCTGTCTCATTTCAAGGCTACTAAACCACTTACTGTCATCTTCTGAAGGTAGATATATTCCGTTTCAGAATCAGGATCAGCTTTTCTAACAAAGACGCATCCTTGTCGAGTAAATTCGACTATGACGCTAAGAGGGTATTAATGATACCAAATCTGCCTGAATGCTGAGCAATAACTTGCGCTTAACGTTACATATGGTAACTTTTCACTTGCCAACAACTGTATACTAGCAACTTTCTACAGTCTAGCCATCACTTTACTCACTGCCCTGTTTACAGTGTTTACAAAAAGCTGGCATGATTCGGCAAGTCACATGATTTGACTGCATTCTGACTGGTTCTCGGAACTTAGAGGTTTTAGCTGCACAAGCGAAATGCTGCTTACAAATTGATATTTTAGACGGAATAAAAAGTGGGATTTAGGGTTTTAGGAGGCAAAATGATTTTATTTACATATAATACGTATGGAAAGCATTTCACTTAACAACGTTATCTCAATTTTTGACGAAAATGCCGTTTAGAGGCTTTTGCATCTGAACTCTTCTAGGCTAAACTGATGATACGGAAAGAGAGGGTAAAAATAAGGAGAGGGGCAGCACAAGCCAGCAGGTGCCAGTACCACAGGACTCTGAGCAACTGCAAGACCAGTCTGCTTGCCCCAACCCCTCTTCACCATGTCAGAGAAAACATGAAGTAGGCGAAAACAGATGACCGCAGATTTTAAATTAAAAAATGAGAGCTGGTTCATAATGATTTGTTTGTGTTTAAAAAATGGTACTGGTTGATTCTCTTAATGTATTTGCACTGGTCTGAATTAATCATTTGCATGCTACCATATACCCTGTGCTTGGCCCCTGAATGTAACATGTGGCCCCTTAATGGCCCCTGTTTCTGAGAAATCCTAGAATCGCCACTGCTTATGAACATAAGAACAGGCTTAAATTTTATCATAAAACCTTTTATTACACATCAATTCAAAATGTGGATTTAGTGCAGAAAAACAGATGCAGATGAAGGGTCTGTCCTCCCACTGAGGCTTACATGCATCTGTGGTTATGGCCCCAGAAACTCATCCATGGATGACTAAAAGCAAAGAGATAAATGACAAATTATTTTTTATTTGACTTAATAAATGAAACCTAAGGCAAAAAGTCTAGTATGATTATAACAGTATATAAATACATTCAACAGTATATAAATCCTCTATCCCTAACAGCATTTAAACAGGGAAGTTGAATACATACAGAACAACAAAAACTCGGCACTCCTGCACATAAACAAAAAGGTCGGTCTTCACACATGCATCTCTCCAACTCCAAACAGTGTCAAAGCTTGTCTAGCTTGTGTTGGCTGCGTAGCTGGAATGCACTATAGGTCTAGCCCCCATATGTGGTGAAACATATAAACATTAACAAAAAGTAATCTCACAAAAATCTTAAAATTAAATTTATAAAAATGATAGATGATATTAATGCAAATAATACTTATGGATGATTTTATCAGATTTATACACAGCTAATATCACCCACCCTACTGCTATCCATAATGGTATTCAAACAGGAAAGAGGAGGAATGGGGAGGAGAGACGGATAATGCAGGGGGGAGAGGAGGAGCTACCAAGACCCTGCATGCAGTGCACTTGCAGTGCAGTGCACTAAGTAAAAGAAATCTATATTATAGTCAAGATCTATTGTGTAGGATATATATTCATACAAAGGTGTTTGTTTAAAAATGTGCAGGACATATATTCATACAATAGTGTTTGTTTAACACATATTTCTCCAACATCCATTGCCATTTTATTTGAGACATATCAAAAAGCGTCAGCAAACGGAGCATACAGAATTGGAAGTCTTGGAAGGCCTGGAACTGGTTCCTAAAAAACTGTGCACCAAATGAATTTTTGAAATAGGCTACATAAAAATGAATTAAAAAACTGATTCTGTGATGTGATGGAGTGATAACAAGCAGGAGGTATATAGTGCTGTCATTATGTTTCACATAAGCAGACGACCAATGTGTTTTTCCGCCATAGTTCTCCTTATTTTCCACTTAGAAAATCTCTGTTTTATTTCTCATCATAACCATCACATGTAACTACACGAGTATAAATAAGAATGACCTGGATTTGTTTTTGTCCCTTCTAGCTTCATTCCCGTTAGGACTCTATTGAAAGAACTAGGCTAAGCTAAATGCTAACAAAGTAACAGTGAGCGCCAGAGCACCTGAGTGCATGCACTGAGAAGATACAGGTATGCATCAACATATTTCGATATTGAAAATTGGTGGCATGTTGCTTTAACATTTTGAACCAATTTCATAGCTTGTCTAAAATGCAGTAGAGTGGTTAACACCGAAATTTTGACAGCTGGTCCCGACTCGACTTTTTGGGAAATTTAGTATTCCCCTCTGCCTGCTTCATAATGGCTACCAATAGGCCCGGTCTATTAGTCCTTAGAACAAGCCTAAACATCAGTCTTAAAATGTGTGCAACTCATGGAGTGGGTATTGGTGTTCGCTGATTTTCCAACACTAGTATCGTAGCTTCATTCATGTTTTATTTCTAGCAGAGTAATTTCAAGGAGCAAAGATTGTCAGAAACTAATGGGATGTACAAATTTAAGTGCCAAATTAAACACGACAGAAGCTTTGTTTCACTACGATACTTGTGTGGAAATATCAACACCAATAACCACTCAGTGAGTTGTACATATTTTTTAAATTGTTGTTTTGAAGACTGACAGACCTTGCCCATTGCTAGCCTTTCTGAAGCAGGAATAGGGGATTCTAAATTTCTCAAATAGCTGAGTCAGGACTAGTCATCAAAATTTTGGTGTCAACCACTCTACTGCATTTTAGACAACCCATGAAATAGGCTTAAAGTGTTAAACAAACTATACTTTCATTAGCTTAAGTAAAACTATTCAATTGTCCATTGAAAAACCTACACAATGCAGTTTAAACAAAGTTTCAAAGTGGTTTTAGACATTAGGGTTGGTGGGTGGGTATGGGGGGGGGGGGGGGTTTGGTGCAAGTCCACTTTTGCAGTTTCTGCTGAGAAAATGCAGTCTAGTTTGAATCTTGACATCTTTAGATGTACACCATTTGATCTCTCTCTAAAAAAAAAAATCCTAAATCTTTATAGACCAGTTTTTTTCATTCTCTTGTACAATTTGATGATTGTGCAAACACTGATACTGGCGAGCCAGAACAGTTAACCAAACTGTAAACCCCTGTACTGGATTGAAGACATCCCCTTGATTTTCCCCCCTGGATCAACATGTGTTTTTCCCTGGACAGAGATAAGATTACACAGATTACACTGATTTTTAATGCACCTTTACACACACCAAGGACTATTTATTTTCTTTTAAACATTTTATTAGAACTTTGTTTTTATTTGATACTTTTGGGGGAAAAAATAGCTCTTATTTTGTTTTGTTTATTGGTCATTACTTATTTATTTATTGATATATATATATATATATATTACACAGACACACATTTATTGTGTATATTGTACTCTTATTTAAATAAGTGTCATTGTCAATTTACTTCCCCCTTCTTAAAGCCAAATCTAGAACTGGCCTTAAGACACTCTCAACCCTAAAAGCATCTCCTCTTAAGATTTCTTGATGCATGGACTGAAATTGTGTTTCTTCCCTTTTCCATTTCCAATTAACTTGAAAAATATAATTTTAGGCTAGTATTGATCAGATTTACTTGTTCGTAGTAGCTAGTAAAAAGTTTCAAAGACATAAGAAATGGCAATGTATCAGGGAAAGAGTGTGGATTCCTATGAATTCCCTTCTTAAAGTTTAATGGGGTTCTGTCTACTACCTGTCCCCTAAAATGGCATGGCAGCCTTGAACCCAATGTCATGTTTATACAAGAACAACACATTATGTTATATTCCGGTCAGATCGACGTTGTCTACAAAGTTGTCTCGTGCCATCTGTGTTAAACTTGAATATTCTCTGCATTTAAAATGAGTCAGGGTCAATAGATGGACTAAAGGTTTAGTATTTATGCAAATTATTGAGCAAACAAGATATTCAGTGTTGGAGTGAAGGTTAATGAGCAGAATACAACTGAAGACGGGGCACAATACGACCACGCAGTTGACATTCCAATAGGAATTCAAGAGTTTGCATGATCGAACCAACGTCACACAGATGACCAAGAATAGCCCGGAATGAGTTTACAAGCAAACGCATTAGCAAAAAATAGTACCCATAACAGATTTGAATATCAGGCTTTTTTAATATTCATATTACATTCAAATTCTGACGTTCAGTGTCAAAGCCCTAGTTCAGGCAGGTTTGGCATCATTAACATTAAGCAACAGAGGTGATGCAGAAAACGTTAGCGGAAACTATGGCGCTCAGAAGATAAATTATGCATATGATCCGAAAGTAATTTAGCTGGACTGTCGCTCAAAGTGGAGGCATTCTTTACTTCAGAGTTGCGTTGTAATTGATGCAACAATAAAAAAAAAATCATAGGTATCCTATCGCAATAGCAGATTCTGCCTACCGGCTCAGTAAAAAATAAAGGTCTGCGTAAAATTAATAAGGCCTGGGCTTACTTATTCTAACTATATAAAAGCCCGGTCCATAATTTCAGGAAATACAGTAGGAAAGTTATTTGGGAGATTCACTCACTTCAATCTTGGACATTAGGATCAGTGAAAAACTATGAGATAATAGACATACAAATAAATACATGGAAACAATATTAGCAAGGCCTACATGAACTGAAGACACTGTAGCCTAGGGTAGGGTTGATACAAGACCACTGCATCCGTTCCAACAACTTCTAACGCAGTTGCATTTTACATTACTTGACTCAGGTCACATAAAAGTCACTCTCGCATTTTGGGCGGTTTTTTTGTCTTTTCATTATTGATACAGCTTATAGTTGATTATGCGCACGCGTGGCTCATTGGAATTGCCTATGACGGTTCATTTGATATGCGTGGTTGTGTTTGTCATTGACTTTTAAAGCTAAATATTGATAAAATTGTAAATTGTAGATCTTTGCTTTTTTCCCCCATGCACTCCAAAATTAGACAATTATTAAGGTATCTAAATATGATTACAACGTAAAACACAGAAAAATGGAAAAAGTGGAATTTAGGAAAAAATTAAAAACGGAATTAGGTAGAAGATGGTTTACCATATTTCCTTAAATTATGGCCTTGCCTTGCCTTGCCGGAAATGGTGCTGCTTTAGTTGCCATCTTTAGCTACTTCACGCGAGATATCATGTCACGTGACTATTTTATTTTATTTTTTTTAACTGTGAAAATGGTGAATTTCCAGAGTGCGTTACTGCACACTTGGCAATCGACTCCTCCTTCCCCTAAAGATGGCGGCTAAAGCAACAACATTTCCGGAAAGTTACTGGCTGGTTAAAATTCATTCTAGACTCTCTATCCAACCACATGAAGACCTTGGGATACTTCGGTTTGGCTTTAGGGACCCTCTTACTCACTACCACGTAGGTGTAATGTTGTTTGGAACTGTAGAAGAGGTATGAAAATAGCGTTTTATAGCGGTGGAAACTATATGCCCGGGTCACTTGCAGGCTAACGAGTTTTGGCTCAAAGCGGTAAAAGATAACTTTCTCAAAACACATCTGAATTACATGATTTTGATGTCAACTCAACGTATGTTCTCCCTAAAGTGTATTTTACTCCGGATAATCGCTTTAATGCAACCATTTTCGTGGTCATAAAATCACTTAGCAATTGTTTTTTTATTAGACCATCCTGTTGTGTTGTAAACGGCGATTTATCGCACCGCTCTACAGCCCTGTGTAGTTAATACGGAACAGGCAAGGTGTGAGACGCACTGCTTCCCATTAGTGAAAATATAATAATAATTTCAATTGTTTGTATTGCTTTTAAATACTTCAGTACCGCTAATTCAGACCTGTTTTGATGTAGAAAAAAAATGCAGAAGTTCTTGAACCTGCAGCAGATGTTACACACCCATAAAACCTGCAAGTAAGCTTGCATCAGGAATGCTTTGACATTTACTCAAAACGACCTCAAGATAATTTTCAAAATTAGCGTATTTATCTCTGTCACATACAAATTTAACAGATACAAATTTGTAACGATTGGGGCCATTACCTACTGTATGGTGCTGTATGGACCCCATATCATTGATAGCAGCTATATTTTTAAAGGGATAGTTCGGTTTTTAACACATTGAGCCCCTTTCACAGGTTGTCTAAAATGAAATAAAGTGGTTGACACCAAAATCTTGATGATTGCTCCTGTCTCGGCTATTTGGAAAATATAGAATCGCCTCTGCCTGCCTTTAAAATGGCTAGCAATGGGCATGTGTTGTTTCTATCCTTAAAACACTGGTTTTAAAAAAGAGCTACTCACCAAGTGGTTAGTGGTGCTCAATGATGTTCCAAAACATGTATCGTAGCGAAATAAAGCTTCCGTCATGTTTTATTTGGCACTTTGTTTATATGAATGAGCAAATAGATCCCTATGGGACTTACAAAATGGCAAATAAAACATGACAGAAACTGTATTTTGCTACGATACTTGGGTTGGAACATCAGCAAACGCCACTAATCACTCCATGAGTAGCACTTTTTTAAAACCAGTGTTTTAAGGATGGAAACAACACATGCCCATTGCTAGCCATTTTGAAGGCAGCCAGAGGCGATTCTACATTTCCCAAAGAGCCGAGACAGAAGCAATTGTCAAAATTTCGATGTCAACCACTTTATTGCATTTTAGACAACCTGGGAAAGGGGCTTAATGTGTTAAAAACCGAACTATCCCTTTAAGAACGAGGCATTTTGTTAGTTACTAGCGGCATTGTGTTATGAAGTATATAAAACTACACACAATAGACACTTACCTGCAAAGACAGACTTGCTTTTCTCATCTTAGAGTAAAATACCAAGACATCCTGGTTGGCCTTCACAATATGTGAATTGAAGTCCAGCACCCGCAATCCCTCCAAGGTTCGTGCACGAGACAGGGCTACATATGCCTGACCACTCTCAAATACCCGTGCCAGAGAAATTTCAACACAGTCCAAAGTCATGCCCTGTTTCACACAAACACACACACACACACACACACACACAAAGCAGATGTGAATTGAGAACTGTAAATCAGCGTAACAAACTTTACACAGTGCAAATACATTAGTCAAAGATAGTGTGAAGAGATCGGAACCCCCTTAAATGTAGACTCTGCTGACTACACACATGTATGGCATTTAACAAGGGGTTGGTGGGGGGAGGGGGTTGGTGTTTGAGTGAAGGGGGTGTTGGTGGGGGGTCTCCATTAGAAAGAATGGGAAAAATGCTTGTGTGTGTGTGTGTGTATGGGGTTGGTGGGTGGGTGTTGGGGGGGAGGGGGTTTGAGGGGGTGTTAAAATGGGGTTTGGGGGGGTGGAGGGGTGGTGGTGTTTGAGTGAAGGGGGTGTTGGTGGGGCTGTCTCTATTAGAAAGAATGGAAAAAATGCTTGTGTGTGTGTGTATGTGTGTGTGTGTGTGTGTGTGTGTGTGTCTGTGTCTCTATTAGAAAGAATGGAAAAAATGCTTGTGTGTGTGTGTGTG
>JAGFZM010000076.1:402804-417827 GCA_017657215.1 Limnothrissa miodon
AATGCAGTCTAGTTCGATTTGTTATTTTGTAAATACATTTTAAATACATGTAAATTGATTTTGAATTGAAAATGGTCTCACTTGTGGGCGAGCCTACAGCTAGCCTTAGGCTCCTGGGGCCGGTTGCACCAACAGGGCGTAAGCTTGGTCTTAAGCTATTTCGGTCGTAACTCAACATTCGAAGACCAACTTGATTGTTACGCCGGTTGCACCAAGTGGGCTTAAGCCATCTACTCGCTAAGACCGGTCGTAATTTTTATTCTAGTCAGGGGTTGGCGTAAATTTTAAAATATGGCCTAGTTGCTATAGTTATGACGAAAAGTGCAACTTAATTTCAATAAAAATGGCACGTCTGATACATAGGATGTACAACGAGAGAGATTTTAGACTTGAAAGAATAATTAGGGACAGGAGTAATCCCCTAGATTTGTTTAATGACAATGAATTCAATGAAAGTTTCCAATTCGGCAGAAAAGACCAGCAAGTGCTTATAAGATTGCGAAATGCAAACGATGCCTTTCAAAACACTGTAGGGGACATGATTGGTATTTACAAATGCCTGTTGTGTCATTCACAGAAAATCTTTGTCATCGAGTTGCCGTCTTCCGCGCTATGCTCACCAACGCGAAGTCTGCAGCAATTTTGCCTCTGGTCGTTTATTGTATCTTAGCAACGCTCATTCTTTGTTCTAATTCCGAATCCTAACATGGACGCGCATCGCAAAGACCGGGCATAGTTAAGACCAGGCGTAAATTGTGTTGGTGCAACCGACTTAAAATCTATTCTAAAGATTGGTCTTAACAAAGACCAATTTGACTTTAAGACTAGGCTTACCCAAGACCAGTTGGTGCAACCGGCACCTGGGCCTCAGTGTGAAGGAGAGTGTGGTGAAGCAAACGTGTCTTGTGGTTGGAAATGGAAGTGATTGTGTTGAGAGCATTTAGTGGTTCAGGGTCTCAGGACTTAGCCTGGCTACCTATGCCTATTTATTTTCTTGTTGTACAGTTTTTGGTTTTTGAATCTTTGTTACACTGTAAATATCGACTTTGTTACACTTTAAATACCGACTTTAAGAAAAAGGAAAAGAAAAGAAAAAAAAATTAAACAAAGACTTTTGTTAAAACTATCTGGCCTCCTCAGTCTTTTCTGCCGCTGTGGTCATCTTGCCACAATAAGTGTATCCATCACAGATGGAAAATAAATAATAGACAAAATCAATATTGTGGATCTGCCATCTGCATATATTAAACGTGACTCACACAATGAACAAGCACATGGAAAGTCACATTTTTCTCTAAAATGTATAGATAACATTCACACATCTTGTGAAACCATGGAATCTAATATGGTAGATATTGAATAGATATAATAGTATTTACATTCTACAGCTGTAAATCCAAAGACACTGAATGCAACAGCTCACTACCTCTTTACACGTTTTGCAGAAAAGCACAAGGGATTTACTGGTATTGAGAGCAAATGCCATGTAGAAAAGTACAGCACCAAGCAATACAGGGTAACTGACAAACATTCTAGATGATCAAAATTTGAATAATCTGTCCCATGTCCTAATATTTCAAACAAATACATGCATTATGTTACAATTTATTCTGTACACAGAAAGACAAACATACAAACAACCACCACCTCCTTGGTGGAGGGAATTAGCCATTTCTATACAGTACAAATTAGGAACATCATGAAATTTCATGACATGACCAAAGCCAGAATTAGTATTTGCTAAATTCCCTCTTGCAGGCTAGTGGGAAAGCTTTTGGGTACGGCACAATTTTCAGAGGTTCAGACAGAGGTTCAGACTGGGAAATTGGGAGTGGCAAGAGACATTTCATTTGCACAGTTTTTTTTTTTCAGTTTACCCACTCACTTTTTCAATTTCCCACTCACACATCAGCAATATATAGGTTCAATACAATTTCTAAAAACAGACATGCATTATATTCAGAAATATATAACTCTACTGTAGGAGGAGGTGCTCCGGGAGAGACTGCACCAGGAGTGGGTGGTTAGTCACCCTACCCACTGGTTCCCCAAGTGTGAGCTGTCCTCACTGTACGAAAACAAACAAGAGAAATGTAAAGACTGGAACGGATAAAGGTAACGAGACGTTTCTTCGCAAGTGCAGTTGTGGGTGGCAGAAAGTGACTTTGCTCAGAGGCTTGCATATTCATCAAGGAAGGACAAAGTATAGCATGCAACCCGGACATCACAATCACACTGTTACGGCAACCTGACGGCGACGGAAGGGCAGCAGCAGAGGAAGGTGGATAAGAGATGGAAGCAACAACCCTGGACGGAGGACACACTGTCCCCACTTCAGCCACACAAACACTAACGGCGCATTTCCACTACGGCCCCGGGCTGGCCCCAGGCTTTATCCCGGTCTTGTATTTCCATTACTGAGTTTTAACACCGGGGTGTTCGGTGAACTTGGAATGTTTACTATACAAACGTAATAGCCTACATTAATTTCCCGATAAAGATTCATGTCGTCGTCAATCATAGCAGAATTAACCTCGACATTAGTGCTGAAACTAAAACATAGCCTATGCCTACATAATATTAAATGGTAAATGGTGCTGCTTATCATAAAGGCTGGCAATCCTATAACAGCATTCTGCAGAAATATGTTGGCCTGTGTTACTGAAAGCTGGACGTGGAAAACTTTGTCGGAGAAAATAAATTAAGTTAAACACGAACAAAGGCGAACGAACAGGAGTGGCCTCCTGGAGCATGGCTTGCGAGGCAAAGTTGAGGACAAGCTAAGGCACTCAGTAACTGCTATCAGGAGATCAAAGAGAAGTTCAGAGAAAGCATACCCAAGCAAGCCAAAGCCCCAACCCAGAAAGGATGGAGGGAGAAGCACACAGAGCAGCTGCTATGCAACAGATGCCAACTACGTAAGAGGTGGAGGAAAGCAACCACAGAAGAAAAACCAGGTCTGAAACTTCCGGGGGATGAGCTCAAACAGAAGCTTGCGAGACTTCGCTGAGTAGACCGGATAAGGAGGCGTAGAAAGAGAAAGGAGAAGGAGAGGAAAGCCTTTTCAAGGACCCCTTCAGACAGCTGCTTGACAAGAAGCAAAGTGAAAAGCTGGACATCTCCAAGGAAGAGTTGGGCCAATATGTAAAGAAGTAGTACTTTAAGCCAGAAAGACACCACTTGGCTCCCCAGGCTACATACCACATCTATCACCACCAAGCCTTGCCTTTGGAAGAAAGGGATTATCCCAGCAACAGGCGGTGGGTGTTTTTATCCCTAAAGAGCTGAATATCACTACTATCAACCAGTTCAGAAGCATTGCGTTACTGAATGTGGAAGGGAAGCCATTCTTCTCAGTTCTGGGAAGGAGGATCACCAACTTCTTGAAGAACAATGGTTACATCGACACAACTTGTCAAAAGGCAGGGTGTATTGAACACTCAGCCATGATCTGGGAGCAGAGCGACATCCATGTAGTGTGGCTCGACTTGGCCAATGCATATGGTTCAGTCCCACAAGCTGATTGACTTCAAACTGGAATTCTTTCATGTTCCAACATCAGTCAGCACCATAATAGCAAAGTATTTGAGCAACTTCCACATGTGCTTTGCCCTAGAGGGCTCATGACAGGATGGCAACAACTGGCAGTCGGCATTGCAATGGGCTGCGCAAGTTCACCCATACTTTTTGTGGCTGCATTTGAGACCATCATCTGTGGAGCAAGGCAAGTAGTCCAAGGCATGAAATTTCAATGTGGCGACCGGCTTCCTGCTCTAAGAAGTTACCCAGATGATGTGACAAGCATCCTGCAAACAGACCCATGTACAGCAAGACTCCTCAAGCGCCTTGACAAGCTCACACAGTGGGCAAGGATGAAGATAAAGCCTGCTATGTTCCGGAGCCTTTCAATCAGGAGAGGAGTGAGGTCTGATAGGACAGTGTTTATGGCAAGTGGTGAGAAGATCTCCCTGCTATCATAGCAGCCCATTAGAAGAAGGTTGACAAGGCCGTCAGCAGATTGCAGCAATGGGAGGTTGTGGGGAGAGCCAGTCAGGTACTGGTCAAAAGCCTGGAGAGAAGAAAGGAAGGGCATGATGCTGGCTAGCTCCACAGGCATGTCTCAGCCTCATGGTCAGGGCAGCGTATGACACCCTCCCTTGCCCACAAAACCTCTCAACATGGTTCGGGGTTCGAGGACAAATGCCCACTGTGAGAAAGAAGCAACGCAGGCCTCCAGCACATCTTATCATGCGGAGTGGCACTGGCACAGGGGCGGCTCAGATTGTGACACAACCAAGTTCTGAGGAAGCTAGCAGAGCACCTGGAGAAGAGTAGAGTGAGCGCAAACACCTCACTAAGCAGCCTTGCCACAAGCGCTTCGTTCGTTCGACCCGGAGAGACCTGGAAGAAGCCATAGCAAACAAATGTGTGTAGCCTAATATAAAAGCGCAGGGGCAGAAGATCCTTGGTCCCTGATATCACGTGCCAGTTGGTCCATTTAAGACACCTGCAGCGTGATTGTGCAGACATGTGTGCCTAATAACAGTGCAACAGTCACATAAGTGCACCATATGGTGATAACTACACTACACTAAATAGATATTATATTTTTTTCATTTATGTTTAAAAATGTGTTCTATGATACCTTTAAAGCGTAAATAAACTGTGTAGCAACAAAGACCATGTTGTGCCCAAACAGCTACCTGAATTTGAACCTTCTATTATTTCTCTGCCTTAATTGCCTTATGCAAAGTGCATAGCTTTAACCCAGAGGGCTATTCTGGGCTATCAGTTAGTTGACATTTACTGATGTGAGAAAGTTCAATATAATTTCAGAAGTGTTATTGGGTTACAATGACAGCATTATGAGACTTAACAGGTATACGTTCTTGCTGACTTTTTAATAATTTAATCATATAAAAATGCAGTTGTATTGACCATGGCACTGCAACATCTGTAATCATTTGTAATCAGGGCTCCAATTGGCTTTTCAAGATGATGGCCCTAGACTATTTTACATATTTATTTTTATTTTATTATTCTAATAAATGTATTTATTTATTTTGCAGCCGGAGTTTTTCCAATTTGTTATTTTAGGGCCCTATGATTTCCGCGATGCGGTAAACGCGGACGGAATCACAGAATCTAGTCATAAAAATGGAATTCACTGATAAACACGATATTGAACGGAATTTGGGCATTTCCGCGTTCACAACATAAATGCGATCGCCCACTTACAAGACAAAACACGGTTTCTGCCCACTTGTGTCACAACTTTCAATTTCAATGAGTCTCCGAGGTTGCCCTTGCCCTTATGAGGAGACCATATCTTGTTAATCACGTGAGTTTGTTTCCAATCCTCACAGATGCGAGGGATATGTCTAAACGTAGAAGCTTCTAAAAAGTTATGAAATGCGCGATTAACCAAAGATTTTAGAGCGGAGCACTCGAGAATCTTTGCGATTGACTGCCAGATTTCAGGCAGAGCTATATCCAAACAATTATTATGCATCTGGCCAACAACTTTTCTGCAAATAGCCAATTAAGTTAATGAAGTTGAGCTGTATAATGAAAAAAGTTGTAATGGACTTTTTCTCCCCCAAAACTATTTTTGGTTATCTAATTTTGAGTTAACAGTGGCTATAACATATATTTCTGTATGTGTTAAAATGAAACTATTCATTTGATATATGTGGTTGTGTTTGTCATTGAGTTTTAATGCTAAATATTGATTAAAATTGTACATTTTTGCTTTTTTCCCCCATGCACTCCAAATTTAGACACTTATTAAGGTAACTAAATATGATTATAACGTAAAACACAGAATTTAGAAAAATAAAAATGGAAAAAGTAGAATTTAGGAAAAAATAAAACGGAATTTGGGAAAAAATAAAACTAATTTCATAGGGCCCTATTATTTGTTTTGTTTCGACCTGCTTGTTCCATTGTTCCCTTTGTATGACCTCCCAAACAATTTGAAAAATTGTTTAAAAAAAAAGGTGAAGCCTACAGTTCACAAAGTATTAGATTTCAGATAGCTACTTGAAAATTAAAGACTTAACAGATAAATGGTATGAGAGCATTTGACAGCGACAAGCAAAAGATGGGCCCAAAATCAGACCCAAAATAGAAGTTGTATTTTCTATAAAATTTGTTGACTTGGCACCAGCCTGGGTTAGATGGGCAGTGTGCTGTAAAGTGAAGGCATGTATGACAAGCTACCAAAAACTAACCTTAAAGCCACTATGTGTATGTTTTAAGTTTGTCTTTATTTAAAAATATTTTTTTTTATTTGAAACATATTATGTAAAACAATAGTAATTACCTCCATCAATAAATTGCAGTGTTCTGGTAAACATGGAAATTTGCATTTATATATACACATTTACACGGTAGACACAATGGAGATTTTGCATCGCCATCTTCAAAAATACAGGCTCTTGTAGGGGACACCAGGTATATTTAGCTGCGGCTTTTGCGTTTTCAGTCTGCGAGCGGAAATAAGAGTGGCAGCGAACGGAAAGAAGCTACACTTTACAGAGAAAGATTAAGCCGGATAGATATAAATACAAGTATCCATAGTTAAAACTCTCCCCGTCTACATTATCGTATTTATATCATTTTCAGAATTTGCTGCTATTAAAAATTCCTGTTCTGTATTTATTGTGTTACATTTTAGAATCGCAAGCATAAACTTTCCACGGCATCATGGCAACCGAACGTCACTGTACTATACTGGAAGCTCTCCGTTTTTGAACCTTCTACCGTTTCTCGCTACAAAGCGAAGAGTTTTAGATTTCCAGCTCAGTGATCGTTTTCGGTGTTGGGATATGTCGCATTAATGTGTGCGGAATGGCTAACAGGAGTGCACGTATTTGAAGAGATGGACCATACTATGTCTTTTGATGACCACAATCTGTCGCTGCCGGCAAGAAAACGTACACGGGAGCATAAGAGGGAGAGAAATCGGCGACACGCCAAAACAAGAGAAAATATTGGATTAGCTTTTCCCAAATGAAAGGAGCTAATGTAGGAAAGGAACTTCCAATAGGATGCTGATGTTGCCAGCTTTTTTCTGGATTGGTAGGCTAATTCAAACAAAGTAAATAGAATTTTTTTCCCTAAAAGTTTAGTAAGCATGCTTTTAATATCAAAGCTTAGTAAGCAAGTGATGTGATGCAATGTAACCTGCAAGGCTGCTTGCATAGCCTACTTTCCATGTTTCAGGACGTCTTAGCCAAGACATTGTAGCTTAATTGGTAACTGCTGAAAAGTCAACTTCGGTAGCCTAACTAAATCAGTGTTGTGTATCGTGTAGCTATAGGCAGTTGATGAAGTGTTCCAAAAGATATATGTTGTAGCGCAAGATATGGAATTTCCTTTTGGCTACAGTGACAGGAAATGAGAACCATGGAAAGGGGTGGCTAAAACATTTTATTCAAACGTAAGCGGTATACCACTTTGCCAATAGATGGGAGAAATTTGCACACAAAGATTGTTTAATCAAACAAATCTAAATGCTGAGATAATCCCATGGCTGATATTTCTCATTTAAATTAATACATGTAAAGTTGAGCTGTTGCAAACCCCTTCCTTCCAAACCACAACATAAATTCTCAGATTCCATAACAGAAGTTGCCCAGGCTATTTTGTCACAATATTTGTCAGCAAATAGTAATATCAATATTAATTTCACTATTTGAAATCATACCCATCTTTCTCACTCAGTCAATTAGATATGAAGTTAAATAAAAATATGCTTTATATGTCTTGAAAATGTACACCGAAATCTGTTGTATATACCAAACACATGCATTGTATTTATATACCTTATGCTTGAAATTACACCACAATATGCATTTTAGGCCATACTTCCCAACCATATTTGCAAGATCTTCAAAAAATTGCTGCGCAGTAATGTTAGGAGGTGGTACTCACTTGACTTTTGTGAATAGAGATGGCCCAGGCTAGTTTCAGAGGAAGCTGCTGTCTACTTATATATTGTCCTGCATTGGCCTTAAATGTCCATCGCTCCCGTCGAATCACTTCAGTCACTCCACAAAGGAAACGTACACGTGGAAGACCTGAGAAGAATTATCAATTATACATTTTTTTAAACTGCAAATATGATGTGGATCAGCAAGCAGGGGCTTCGGTGTATGTGTAGTGATGGAGTTACTGTACACAGTAAGTGGCAACGATTTTGTGCATCTCATATTTAAGTTAATATTCTGATCTGGCATCAATATTCTGGATTGAAACAGTGAATGGTGATGTAAAGACAATGTAGAAGAATAGATGCCAAGTTGTACTGCTACAGTATGTTAGTTTAAAGAAAAAAATTTAAAAATGAATGTTTATGCATCTATGAAATAAAACAGAAGTAGTTGAAAATAAACATGCTAAATTTATATTCGAAATTATTCGTAAATATTTCCATTTTGTCTGTCTTAATTGTGGCAATTTATTCTTTGTAGTTGTAGTTTTTAATTTTGACCTGTGGGTGATACTGTAGTTTGTATAGGAGGGAACCTTTAGAGTGATTGCAGGAGGAAGCGGTTTGTCTGGACCTCGGCTGCACAAGTTTTTTAAGTTTTAATATCTGTACAAGATCTAAACATCTGTACATCTGTACTTGATCTAAAATGGAACACTAAACTTTGACGCCTGTTTAACAAAAGAAGAGTATTGTATCATACATTTCGCATTCATTGGTGAGTGCAGTGAGGCATGTTAACTGATTGTATGTATGAATGTTTGTGGATTGTTTGCATATATGAACGTCTATTGTATTTAAATAATGAGCAAGTTTGTATTAATCTTAACTAAATTATGAAATGTTTGTATGTTTTGATACAATTTTCACAGTGTTGTAAGGTTGACGACTAAACACAATAACTCTGTGATTCTTTGAACTGAATAAAAGAAAAGAAACCTTAAGCATCTGTTGAGACTCTTTGGGAACCAAGGGCTGCTACACATAAAAATAAAGTAATAAAACAAACAAAAGGTTAGGTAATAAAAACTAAAATTTAAAAGATTTTAACTTTCTAGTTAGCTGAAAGCATCTGGAGACAAAGAAAAAGCTATAGCTCAATACCTGAACACTTTCCTATTTCCTGCAACTCATGGGCCTTATTGGAAAGAACTGTCTATAGCTTGGTTGCCAGCCCTGCAGAATGGTGTTGGCTTGTCAAACCTTAGGTACGCTGCTTGCCAAAGGCCTAGGATTGCACTGCAACAAAACCTCTCATAAGTAGTGCTGTACAACCTTCTCGTTCTCGTCGTACCACATATATAACCTGGCCTAAGATTTACTTTGTCTGTCCCGGTGCCCCACATGCCACAGTCACCTATGAGTCATTGCATTTGCTTATCATTAAAAAAAAACACATTTTCTATAGACAGTGCATGCTAAAGAGCCATTGTGACCGACAAAACAAAATTAACAACGCAACTCAACGAGAATGACTCAGATGCGCAGACTCTCTATTCGACCACATGAAGACCTTGGGATACTTCGGTGTGGCTTTAGGGACCTTCTACTCATTACTACGTAAGTGTAATGTTGTTTGGAACTGTGGAAGAGGTATAAAAATAGCATTTTTGTAGCGGTGGAAATTATATGCCCGGGTCACTTCCAGGCTAACGAGTTTTGGCTCAAAACAGTAAAATATACAACTTTCAAAACACGTCCGAATTACATGATTTTGATGTCAACTCAACGTATGCACTCCCAATCATCTGCAAATTGATCTGAAGTGTATTTTACTTTTGCTTTAACTTCAACACTGGACACAAAAACCGGTAAAATGAGAGTGTGTGTCAGAAAAAGGCTCTAGCCCTTCTTCCATCAGCTTTGAGCAATTTAACCTTTATATTGCATTATTTTCTAGCGACATAAGAGGTTTCAAAACAATGTGTAATCACTCATTTTAGCATCCTAAAAATTGATTAATTAAATGAAAAACGTTGCATAGTGAGCCTTTAACACATTAGTTTTCTTTGCACAAAATATAAAAAAAGAAAGACGGCCCACATGTTTATGTTATTAATGTTCGCAACTGTTGCACAGTTTAGTTGAGAACTTGTTATATTGAAAAAGCTCTTTATATTATTTTCATTATTTATTTCTATAGACACTTTATTTAATTTATTGTAAAGTGACCAACCTGATTAAAAATAGCACAAAAGACAAAAAAGAAAAGAAAAGAAAAGAAACATTTGCCCTCTTAAGTGTACAGGTTACAGTTGCATGTGGGTGCCAGAATTTTGAAATCTTTTTTAACTATACATACGCAGTGTTGTTCGTCATGTGTGTGTCTGTAAATGTATGACTAAGCATAGAGGTGAATGACGAGTAGTGAAAATTTCTATGTAGACGAGAGGGTGCTAAACCCAAGCGGGAAGTGGTGGTTTGACATAGTGACAACATATGGTGTAGTGTGAGAGGGGCGAAGATAATAAGAGATCACTTAGTTATTGTGGACAACAGAGACCACAAACTAAAAAGATGCTGTCCGCATCAGGCGGACGAAATAATAAATATTCTGGAGACTGTGCTACACAACACACAAAAAAATTACACAAGCGCTCGATTATTTCGAAGTAAACAAGGGAGACTAAAGCCTTGCCCCAAGGCTTGGGTAATATTTGGGCTTACTGACTTTGAGAAGTGGTTAAATTTAGATGAAAGAGAATTGATTCCCAAAACGAGGTAAAGCACATTAAAATTAATCTTGCGACCATTTTATGAGGTTAAACATTGGCCAAAACGGGGTTGAATTAATTGATGTGCCAAACGGCGGCAAAACTAAGTAGTCTGGCAACTGCGGTGCAAAACCCGGAAATAAAGTGCAGTTTCGTAAGGGGATTTTTGGTGGAAACCGTGCTGTTCGGAGAACTAAGAATAAAACTGGCGCTAAACGCCTCAACGTCTACAGAAAATCTTTGCCAAGGGTAAAGCAATATGTCGACTCAAAAGGGCAAAAAATACTCCGCTGGCATTCTAGTTGAAGACCTGAGCTCCCATTTCGAGCAAACCCAAAATTCTGAGAAAATTTAAAAATTATACTAGACTGCATTTTCTCGGCAGAAACAGCAAGGTGGACTTGCCACACATCCCCCCTCCCACCCCACCAAACCCACCCCCCAACATCTCCACCAACAACCCCTCCAACATCTCCCCGAAAAAGCCCTCCTACACCTGTTGTCATCTTCTACACAGCCACCATTGAATCCATCCTCTGCTTTTCCATCACCATCTGGTTTGTATCAGCCACAAAACGAGACAAAAGCAGACTTCAGCGCACAGTCAAGGCAGCTGAAAAGACCATTGGTGCCCCCCTGCCCTCCCTCCAGAACTTGTAGCCTACACCACCATTAAAGACCCCACACATCCTCCACACACTCTCTTCACCCTCCTCCCATCTGGCAGGCGCTACAGATCCCTGCATGCAAAAACGACAGGACACAAGAACAGCTTCTTCACTGCCATCTCCCTCTTGAACAGTAGTTGAGCCAGCCACCTCCATCCAGATGTACTTCAGTCAATCTCATTATTACATGGACCATGCCCACCTCCACACAGAAACTAAACATTACCTGCACTATTATCATTCTTACTCTTATCTATCCTGCCTTGTCCGTCCCGGCCCAGGGAACAACTGGGCTTGTATCTCCCCGTTCACTCCTAATACCCTCATCTTGGTATTTGCACTGGCCATGATTCTTGCACTACACCTGCACCACTATTTTTTTCCCTTGCACTCTTAGCATAATTTATTACCTGTATATAATGTTGATAGTTGTCTATGTATATTGTCTATTGTAAATTGTCTATTGTCTTGATACCCATCATATATACATTGTATCTCTTGCACTGCATATATGTATGTATAATGATGGATGCCCTTGTTACTGTCCAGAGAGAATAACACTACAAGATACAATTAGTTATTTGTTTCAACATGCTTGTTCAATTGTGCCCTTTGTATGACATTCCCAACAATTTGAAGCTGATGAAGCTTTCTGTATGGAAAGTGAAACGTCTGCAAGTTCAAAAGAAGTCCAGTTGCCTTAACTGAACACTATGGCTACCATGACCTTGATGAATGAGAATCTTTATAGACAATGTACCTTGATTACCAGGTTGAAAATCCAACACAACCCCTCTTGCACCATTGACAAGACCTCTTTGAACATCCAAATTCTTTGTCAGCATGACCTAGAAAAAAACAACAAAAAAAATCATTGACCCGGAATAAAATGTAAATATTTTTATATTATTGATTGAACATGCATCTGATAATTAGATTGCTAAATCAAGTGTTAGAGACTCCAACAGGATAGTGCATTTAAGACCAGGTTGATCTAGGCCCTAGAGTCTAGGGAGAACAGGAAAACAAAAAAGTCCCCACCCAAATTTGTCATTTCCTTTTAATATATTGAAAAAATGAAGCTATTAAAATATTTATATGCCCATTCAACAATGCAAATCTAGTCTACTGGTGGTGGAAGAACTAGCATTAATAACAAAAAAAGGCATGTTTTGTGCTGACAACATAAGTTATAGGTGGTAGCATATCCTCAGGAAAGACTCATTTTTTTTCTGCAATGTTCTACTTTGAAGTTAGCCTAGACAATAACACCAAAAAGATATTAGTGGTGGGCCGCTATTGGCATAAACATGCTGCGTTAGCGTGAGACACTTATGGTGTGATAATAAAAATATTGACGTTAATCCACTCTCAAAGTTAGGTTGGGAGTTCTGTCTATACCCATTTTTTTTGGGTGCGTAAGTGTGCGAAGTTAGCTGCTGTTAATTAGCTTCTATGCTAATAATGCTAACAATGCTAATGATGCTAACAATGGTGCCAGAGACGTTTTAATTGGAGGAGACACATCACTTAGAAAATCGCCCATAGAAATGCATTGGGAAACTTTGTAACGCAAAGATGGCGGTTGATTGCATATGTCCAGCCTACTCTTGCGCTGTTGCTCCAATCATTTTGTTGATTCAACGTAAGCTTATCATAGTTTTTGCGGCACCTGCAACTTGTTTGCAGTCAGAAGAAAAGAAGCTGCAAAAGCACTGTCAACTGGAAATTTACAAGTGGCAAATATGAAGTTATCTTAACATAATGTCGCCTGTACCCCATTTAGATGCCAGAGCTAGAAAAAGCATACAAACATGACATTTATGCTATACCGTTTATCATTACTGCAGAGTAAAGGGCAGCATTCCATAACGGTTTTAAACATGACATTCTATTCATGATGTGCACCTGCTTATTACAACAGCAAACGTATGATCAGTATTTTACATTATGTTATGTACCTGTATGATTTTATGTATGTTTTTTTTAATGTTCGTTGAGCTTATGGTTCACTGTATGCTACATTTTACCGTTTGTTAGCTTAGCAGCAAAAGCTAACGTTCAGACTAAGCCTTTTACTGTTATTTATCATCGGAAAATTGGATTAAAATACTGTATAAACTTGTGCTACGCATAACCTTAGGATAATATATTATCGTAAAGCTTAAAGTTGCTCAAATGCAGACAAGCTTAATAGTTGTTGATCTCTGGCATTATCCAAAACTATAGTATGATTTGGGATAGTTGGCCAGTGTTATGCCGTAAATTACAACGGTGTTGTAAGTGGGCGCAAGCGCAGTCCTAGATAACCTGCAAGAAAAAAGTCTTTTAAATCCTTTATTTCATGTTATACCATCAAACCTTTTCAGCGATTTTACTCTGATTTTTATCTTGATTCCAACCATGCAGTTTTTATGTCCTATAAACGTAGTAAAGTGGAGATACAGCTTACTCCCCATTCATTTAGATAGGGCCCTAGTCTTCTTAATCCCAAAATAACTGCCCGAAGGCGTCACCAAGATGGCTGCCGAGTGAAGGGACTTGCCTAGAAGGACTTTGATGGTGCTCAGTGCTCAGCTGCATTGAGTATGGTTGGTATTTGTTTTGTAGTATTCTCTGGAAGAAGAAAGGGCATTGTTATAGCCTATCCTGCATTGTTATAGCCAATCCTTCATTTCAAACCTTTCATTCCATCATTCTCGCAGATATTTTTGCTTGTCTCCACAAGAAAAAAACCCACACACAAAAGAAATATATTAAAATTAGGCCTGTCAAATGATTAAATTTTTTTTCCATTAAACTTTTTAATCAGATTAATTGTGTTTTTTTGTGACACCAGTGTGACGCAGTTGTTACTTACTGAAGTGGTAGCCTACTTTAAGCTTGAACAGCTCCGGTGAAACTGAAACTCCTTACTGCAGTGCGTGCAAATTATTATGTGTTTATTTATTTTTCCGTCTTTATTCTTCTTATATTGAAATTCCCCATCCAGAGGGCCAACCTGTTCATGGGGCTTTATTGTCTGTGGCGCGGTATTGTCTCTGTCTCAGTAATTTTGACAGTTATAATTAAAATGTATTTATTGGGGTCTAAAATAAAATGTCAAATAGTTGTGTATATAGTAGGGTGGTGTATATAGTAGGGTGTTGTGGTGTATATAGTAGTGTGGTGTATAGTAGGGCTGTGTATTTAGTAGGGTGGTAGTATGGTGTGTAGTAGTAATTAGTATGGTGGGGTATATATTAGGGTGGTGTAGTGGTGTGTATAGTAGGGTGGTGTAGTGGTGTATATAGTAGGGTGGTGTAGTGGGAAAACAATTGAAGAGAACGTATAGTCTTCAGAGGATCAGGAAATATATATAGTAGGGTTGTGTATATAGTAAGGTGGTGTAGTGGTGTATATAGTAGGGTGGTGTACATATTGGGGTGGTGTATATAGTAGGGTGGTGTAGTAGGATGGTATATATTAAAGGGTGGTGTATATAGTATGGTGGTGTAGTGGTGTATAGTATGGTGGTGGAGTATATAGTAGGGTGGTGCTTGTAGTAGGGTGGTGTACATATTGGGGTGGTGTATATAGTAGGGTGGTGTATAGTAGGGTTGTGTATTTTAGTAGGGTGGTGTAGTGGTGCATATAGTAGGGTGG